>CAJNOP010000844.1:66168-85031 GCA_905250075.1 Rotaria sp. Silwood1 | reverse complement strand
ACACCCCACACCCACCCACACCCACCCACACCCACACCCTATTCAAGTGTAGTTTATTCTAACCGACTTGTTCTTTATAAACATAAAAATGAGGCTTTTAAAAGGGAATGAATTAGTTTTGTGAAACGAATTACTCTAATATGTCAAATCAGCTTTTGTATTCGTTTAGTACTTCACTTAATTCCCATTTACATGTAGATGCAAGTATATTCATATCTGTACCCTATCAGTCTAAAGCCAAGTGAATCGATCCTCAATGAAAGTTACTTGCATTTATCTCAATAAATAAAATCATGTGAAAAGAAAAATTCTTTACAGAACAGAAAAATTCGCTGAAAGAAAGAAATATTCGCTGGTGAAGTATTTATATTTTGCTTGTTCTGTAACTTCTGATATACGCGACAATTCATGCGGTATGTCGAATCCACATATTCTCAGCGGACTTTTGGCAAAGTGGACATTTTTTGGATCCTTGACATTGCTGTTTTTATCATAAAGCTTCAGAAAAGAAATCTCTTTTCGCCATTTCTTTATCAGGCGGTCGAAGAAATAAGGCTTTAAATCTCTCTTGTTCATGATAAAGTTGTTCGATGGTGCTTGATGTGTATTGTTTATTCCTCATAACTCCGTGGGATGTGGGTGTCTATCTTCAATTCACCCATGCACATTCCTATACTCTTGCTATTCTGAATTTCCAGCAATAATTTTCTCTCTAATCCACATAAAGTATTGACTACATATGTTTTGTTACTTGAAGTCACAATGCATTTTTTACAGCTGTAAAATTTCTCGAGTTTCTTGTTCCCCGAGTTTCGAGAGCGCAGTCTTCATTTTCATCCATTGTGTAGAAGTAAAAAACGTTATCTCAACAATGTTGACTCATGTTGACTTCAACGCCGCTTTTCTTTTTCTTGAAGTAACTGTTTTCTGTTCTTCTTCTTCCTACTAAAACCAATGTTGACCGTGACGTGTAGACACCATTTGGAAGAAAAATTTTCGAATTTTAGATTGAAAATATGTCGCGATCAACATCTGAAGAAGAGTGTGGGATATGTGAATCGATATTAACATCCGATGATCATTGCATCATCACCGAATGTGGTCATGCATTTCATCGTAGTTGTGCTAAAAAACGCGTTGATCAGCAGGGAAAAAACAACTGTCGAACGTGTAAAAGGACAAATGCTTTGGCCGAGGCACTAAAAAAATATCGAGCTCAATCGAAAGACTATGTAAGTTTACCGCAACTTGTGTCTTCTAATGTGCATAATTGCAATAGTTCAAGTCTCAATTAGTCACCTTAGATACCATTTAACTAATCAGTGTTCTTTTGGAGTGGTGCAAATGAAGCCTGATGAGCCACTCATATTTTCTGTTACAGCAGCAAGAACGTTTAACAACCGTTTTTTGTCGATAATATGAAACTAGAGAGAGGTTACCTTTGAGTTTTACCTGTTTCTGCCCTCTAACATAGCTTTGAACTCGTTCTTGAGCCTGTGTTTATCTTTATCACAGGTTATATAGTTTAGAAATCAGCTCTTTCAGTCTAATCTTGGTATGTGAATGATTCCAGAGGTTCTTCAGACAGGCTTCAGCTTCCCGGGTAGTGACAAGGTTGTATTCTTGTTTTTGTCATTTAGCACGACAGAGAAGGAAGTGCCAATGCTGCAGCGGTTTCCATGAAACACACTGATGACAGCTATAAAAATGAAGATGATTGGACTTGTGAGAACTGTTCGATGAAAAATAACAAATCGACGAAAAGATGCGAACATTGTGGCGAACTACAACATGCTATATTCAACATTCGAGAGGAAGCGTTCTCAGACGACAGATTGTATTCAGCACCTAGTAAAGATGAGGACGAAATCGATTATGCCTACGAGAATAAAAACATAGGAGCATATGGTAAGTTCGAATTCCTTATATCTGAAACAGCGTTTGACGAAATTCTATTTTGATTTATTAGAATTGAAAACGTAGGTGAAGTTAGACACATATTCGAGTAAATCCAGCCGATATTCAGCCCCAAAGCTGCCCCAGGCAGCGCCAGAATAGAACTCGATGAGCTCTATTGATTGATAACGTCGAATTTTCCATAGCTCGAACCATTCGTGAAAAAATCCCAAAATACTAATTATTTCCTATGCAAATCTTATCATATGGTTAGTAAATTCAGTCAATATTCGGCCCCAAAGCTGCCCCAGACAGCTCCACAGTCGAACTCGATGAGCTCTATCGATTGATAACGTTGAATTTTTCATAGCTCGAACTATTTGTGAAAAAATCCCAAAATACTAATTTTTTCCTATGCAAATCTTATCATATGGTTAGTAAATGCAGCCAATATTCGCCCCCAAAGCTGCCACAGCTGTCTTAGGCAGCGCCAGAATAGAACTCAATGAGCTCTATCGGTTGGTAACGTTGGATTTTCCATAGCTCGAACCATCCGTGAAAAAATCCCAAAATACTAATTTTTCACTATGCGAATCTTACCATTTGGGATTTTTTCACGAATGGTTCGAGCTATGGAAAATCCAACGTTACCAACCGATAGAGCTCATTGAGTTCTATTCTGGCGCTGCCTAAGACAGCTGTGGCAGCTTTGGGGGCGAATATTGGCTGCATTTACTAACCATATGATAAGATTTGCATAGGAAAAAATTAGTATTTTGGGATTTTTTCATAAATAGTTCGAGCTATGGAAAATTCAACGTTATCAATCGATAGAGCTCATCGAGTTCTACTGTGGAGCGGTCTGGGGCAGCTGAGGCAACTTTGAGGCCGAATATCGGCTGTATTTACTCGAATATGAGGCTAACTTCACCTACGTGAATTGAAAAGCATTTTTTGTGATGTTTTTAATTTCGAATCCAGAATCTAAATTCTTTCTTCTTCCTTATCCGAGAAGCCCACTCCTATCGGTGATAGCAGTATATTACCTACGCAGCTCATCATCAGAGACAATAATGTTTATTTTATGAGAAAAAGTTCTGAGCGATCTAAGCATGTGCACACCTAGGAAACTCATATATGTAAAACTTGAAACTTGAATTCAATTGAGTTTTCAAGTTTCACTTTTCAACTTTCAAGTTACTACATCGCAGCTGCTGTGGGTACCGCAAAGGGACTAATTGCGAAAGGAGTGGCCATACGACGACACACATCACATCGCATCTGCTGTGGATGCCGCGAAATAACTGGTCGCAAAAGGGACTGGTGGCGACGGAACTGATCGCGAAAGGAGTGGCCACACAAGGACACACGTCTCGTCGCAGCTGATGTGGAGGCCGCGAAAAGAGTGGTCAGAAAAGGATTGGCTGCGAAGGAAGAATTGTGTCTATCCAAGATTTGATGCGTCCAATCTCGGATCCGACATTCTGGTAGGCCAATTTGCGATTGAAGGTAATTTCAGTTTGGACGCTGACATATAGATACGAAAAATATACGTATAAAATAAAGTTCAAGAAAACTATAATGCTTTTCACATACAGATAAATAACTGTTTCATGTATTTTATAAAATGAAAATGCATGAATCGCTCATTCTTAAAAACGAAAAGAAGGTATAATATAGTGAAAACCTTGTATGGGCATATAATTCTTAATTTGCAGTAGGAAAATCAGAGAAAAGACGGTGTCATACAGAGAATAAATAAAAATAAATGTGTCTCCACATTGTGTGTTTTATCGGTTGTAATGCTTGACAGAATTTGTTTATAAGGAGAAAGGGAATAAAGTCATACTGAAGGTAGCTATATGAATTTTTAGTACTGGTGTAATTTTTTCGAATGATATCTTGATTAGTAATGAAGAGAAACATAGATGTATTTATGATGAGGAACTTTTTGTGTCAATCAGCTTGATTTTCTTCCAGTTATGGTTATTTTGTTAAGTTATAAACACATTTTATCCAAAAAAAGAATATTGTAAAGATAAAACAGTTTTCTTCAGATTTTTTTTTCGCAATCATAAGCCAATGTTAATATGTTCAGTCAAACCATATGCTGGATGAGCGGTTAAAAATAAACTCAAGTATATGCGCACATTAAGTGCAGAACGATAAACTAAGCGCAAAGATTATATTTGGATCAATGGATAAATTATTCAACGGTCGTATTTTACCTCCAGAATGTGATGATAAATTTACAGGAAGCAAATAACTAGTAACGTGCAACAAGTCTTGTAGTCATATAAAATTTTCATGTATTTCAATTAACATATGCATTATTTTTAAAGAGTGTTTTATTGTTCTAAATAAAAATCCTAGTAGTCCAGCAACTTGAAAGTTGAAACTTGAAACTTGAAAATCGAAAATTGAAAATTGAAAATTGAAAACTCACTTAAAACCTGAAAACTCAATTGAATTCAAGTTTCAAGTTTGACACTACGGAGGAAACTATTCGTTCAATTATTAGTCTTCTATTCCATTTTTAGATGAACCTCGGTCAAGCCGTGAAAAATCTTCAACAAGCCAAAGCAATATAGACGATCAGTACTGTGATCGCAACCATACTAGCAATGGTGTCTATCCAACGGGAGATGTCATCAACAGGGAAGGATCAAAAGATACGGTTTATAAACACGAGCAACCACGACAAACCACTTCTTCATCGACATTGGACTCCGATGATGAACAAGCCCCTCTTGCTGCTGCCTTATACAGTTCTGTTCCAAAAAAAAGTTCCCGAAAAACGATTTCAAAGCCGAGCTCAGCACAGTATGATGCAATTGTGTACATCCCTGATCTACCAGTGGATGTCGATTCTAATGATCAATTAGAACACCGAATTCGCCATCGTTTAAAAGAAATTCGAGAAAAAGAAGTAGGTAAAGTCGTATGCTATTCGCAAGTCGGCATTGCTTTGATTTACGTCGAGAATGGCGAAGAAAGAGACTATTTTATCAATAGTCTACGAAGCATCGTATTGGATCCAGAAGCTGGCAAGACTTCTATTTCGTTTGTAGGTCAGCTCGAACTAACCTCATATCTTGTAGTGCATACGGACAAAGATAAGAAAGAGATTTCTATGCCAACAGTCGATGAGGTCAGCCGTCGTTGGAGCGAAATTTACAAAACGAAAGCACCGCAGAGATGTGAAAAACTAGGCGCTCAATTTCCTAACATATATCGAATCCTATCAACATCATTCGATGAAATCCTTCAAATGATGCATAATAAAGATATCGTAATCAAAAATCTGCTTGCTCGAGTCTACATTCATGCTGATTGTAGTTTTCTCGAGAATCTCCCACGATCGATAACCGAAGATCAATGCTATCAAGCCATTTGTACAGCTATTGGAAAATCGAAGATTGCATTGTCATCTATTTACATCCAGTTACACAAAAAAGCTGGCATTGCTTGTGTTTTAGTCACTGGCATGGCACGTCTTTGGTCGATGCATAGTTTTGTTACAATTGACAATAAAATCATTACGAAGAAGCAAGAACTCATCTGTCGTATTCGATTGTTTCCTATTCCTGATTCGTCAGCTTTGAACAAAATTATCCATCATCCAAAGCTGGCGGGCAAAGTACTTCATCATAAACTGCAAGGTGAGAGTCTTGTTCTGGAATTATCCGACAAAGAAACATTGAACGAACAAGTTACATCTGGTGCCTTTCGCATCGACGATAAACTTTGCCTTCGGGTTGAGGCATATCTATCTTCGCTAGATCAAGATGCTGATTTCATCGATGAAGACAGTTGGTATGAAACAGATATGCTGCAGTATCAACCAGATATTATGCAATTTGTTGCCGATCCGAAACATCCGATTTTTTCTTACAAGTGGAATGCACAGATATGGATCAAACAATTTCAGCGAGTAGATAATCCAAATCATGCTGCTGCAGCTGTTGATAAACCAGATCTCGAACGGCGAGGATCACCGAACGATAAAATTCGACATCAACTACGAGTGACAGTGATGCTAAACACCTTAGCGATAGTGCGCCAGCAGAGTTACACAATTGATGATCAGAAAGTGAAGTTGAACATCAGCAAGTCCATGAAAACGATAGTCTACGATCAACGATCGAAGTTACAAGTCATTGATAAGTTACCTATCACAAAAGCACCCTATAACAACACGCGTGTCGATGTTGTCAATGAGGATTGTCTCCTCGCTTACGAGCGTCTAGTTCAAAATGGCAACCAACCCCTTCTTCTCAATATGGCCAATGCTCATTCTCCTGGTGGTGGATATCGAAAGGGAGATGGTGCACAGGAAGAAAATCTTTTTCGGCGATCGGACTATTTCCGAAGTCTTGACATTGGTCTCGATCAATGGTTACCGGAGCGTAGTGAACGTTTTCAATGTTCGTCGTCGGGTAAACTCGAACGACTCATCGATCCAGCCACCATGTATTCAATGCATGAATTCGGTGCGATCTACACATCGGGCTTGACTGTTTTTCGCAGACCCGAAAAGACAGGCTATGCTTTTATGGAAAAACCACTGGAAGGGGTCTGCTCGTTGGCCATGGCAGCCTATCGAGATCCAAAATTAGAAGGTAATCATTTGGCCCCAAAATATGCTACTGGAACACGGAAGAAGATTGAAAATGTATTTGCTATTGCTTACCATCACAAACATGACAGTCTTGTATTGTCGGCTCTCGGATGCGGTGCATTCAAAAATCCACCAGCTCATGTTGCGCAGTTGTTCAATTCAGTTATTCATCAATATGCTGGTTTTTTCAAGACCATTGTTTTTGCCATTGTTGATGATCATAATACAGGTAACCATTTGAATCCGGAAGGTAATTTCAAACCGTTCAAAGATATTCTGGACGGAATGATAGCAACCCCATTGCCACCAAAAAGTATCCGTCATACGATGTTTGGTCCTTATCGATTCATATCGAATGACTCATCTGTCAGTAATATTTGCATTATGGATAAGATACCGTGCCATTATGGTGCTAAATGCAGCGAGATCAATAATCAGAAGCATGTTCAAGAATTCGCTCATCCACCACTCTGTTCCTTTGCAGCTATCAATGGTAAATGTGAGTTTACACACGAACCTGTTCATATTAGCTCGTTCATTCATCGTAATCGATGCCAGTACGGTGGTATATGCAGGATGATTGATGACGAACGGCATTCAGAAGAATATGAGCATCCAGCCTACTGCTCCAATGGAAGCGCTTGTAGTGATATGAAGGACGAGCATTTGAAACGATATCGTCATTTACCTCTATGTCCTCAGAGTCGCAAGTGTATCAGTTTTCAAAAGCATGCTCTACCCCACTGCAACGAATTTCGTCATTGTGTATTGTATTGTCCACACGGGAACCATTGTGCTGGCTTTCATGACAAAAAACATGTAGAACAATTTGAACATCCGTTTCCTAAAGCATGTCCTTGGACTCCGTTCCACTGTGAAACTTACTTTGATTTAATGGAGACTACAAATAATCGGGATCTATCGCCGGACACTCAACATCACTGTCTTGAGTATGCTCATGTCTGTCGACTTGGTCGTAATTGTACCGATCACAGAGAGCTACATCGAGAAAAGTCAATTCATATCGCTCGCCATCTCTGTTCGGACAGTGAAAAATGCACAAATCTAAACGATGAGGATCATCTCAATTTATTTACACATCCCAACATTGCCGACATACGCCAATTGTGTAAACATGCAGATGAATGCTACGATCGTAAGAAACCTCATCACATAGCCAAGTTTCGGCATCCGACCAAATTCGAGCTCAGTGGAATTTTGCTCTACTTTAATTTGAATAAGAAAACAGATTTTGTTCAGAATCAAAAGCGAATCATTGACAATGTCACTGCCTATGTCGAAAAGAATAAATGGAAACCACTGCCATCAGGACGTGTTCCACGTGAAGTCATCGATTATATACGAACGGTTCAACCTGTTCACCGATGCAGTCCAATGATATTCGAGTCGATTCTTTTGCATGGGCATGTCATGAGTCGAGAGTATATGGAAAATTTGAAATATCCAAAATTCGTTGCTAATTCAGTTCTGCAACACAGTCGAATAAGGCGCATCGGAATATTACAGGAGAAAATTACCGCTGGAAAAGCAAAAGATTACATCACTGCTTTGGTCACTCGTTACTTCGAGACCAAAGGATTTTTGGATTCGAAATTACCTCCATCTACTGGAGGAACAGGAAGTCTAGCACCGCTGAAAGCAACTCCTGATTATAATTCGCAGGACATACCGAAGCTCGAAGCATATCTTGCAAATAATTTAAAACCGAACGAGATGGAAGCTATAAAAGCTAAAACTATGGAGATCGCCGAGGCTTCGATGAACTTGCATATGAATCCATGTGGTATTGGTTTTGGCAAAGATAAAGATCTTGGCACGGACAAAACTGTTTTCAGCATCCTTGGACCTCATTTGGGACATTACTACGGTGATGTATTCATTGTTTTCAAGCGTGAAATTCTCCACCACCCAGATGCCAATTTTACCATTCAAGCAGCAACATCGTTTATTAGCGGAAATGCGTTCACTTCACGACCATGGCTTGGTGCTGATCCTGGTGTGCATGAAGAACGAGTCAAGTTGTATAATGCTTCAAAACTGAATGCATCAATTCCAGGCTATGACTATACTGCCGCTCTTGAGTTAATAGCTTTTACCAGCATGGGATTGAAGAAAAAAAGTATGGATATGGATCTCGATAAGATCTTTGAGCGTTGGTTCAGCGTCGATTCCCACGCTACAATTGAAGGTCATTTGCCTCAACTTATTCCCTTGAATTACATAGATCATATCTATATTCCGCAGAATTTATACGATGCCCTCAGTGATGCTTCGCGTCGAGCCATTAATGCTAACTTCAAGCATCGTATCACTCGAGTAAAGCACGACGGAGAAGCTAATCAACCAGGGGGACCACGTGGTCCAAAACCCTCAACGAAGTCTCGAGAGGATTATCAAAATTTTGTGGCAAAGGAATTGAAGGTCACATTTCTCGACGGTATTAATAAGCACTCATCGAGACTCGCTCGAGGTACTTCGATCACATTAGCTTCGATGGACTTTACCGATCACTATGTTCTACCTCTTACGGTTGCACAAGCCTACAATCAGTACTGTTCCGCCAATAAGCATCCTCCGCCAGAAAACCGCTTTTTTATCTATTGGCAGGTGATCGGCGGTGACATGATGTTGACATTGTCCAATGAACCGATCGAATCAGGCGAAAAACAACCGAATCTTCGTTGTTTGACTTCTTACATAGCTCCCAAACCCTATTTCACCGAAAGTTCTTACAATGAACAGTATTCCTATTTGAACAATTGCTCGCCGTATCAACATTACGCTCGAAGAGAAAGAGGTCCACATGCTGCTAAATCGAATCGCTTCTATCTCGGCTGTAATACAGATGATTTGATGACATTCTGCCTTGAAATTCATCGTTCGGATGGAACAGTCACACTCTATCATGCTGGTCCGAATGCAATCTACAATCACGAAAACATTTCGCATAAATTCGAAAAGTCTGAACTCGATCTGACAAAATTGAATTTTGTTCATGTAAGCTCGGGCGCTCGAACAGTACCTGTGCGAAACTTGATGATCTGCTTCGAGAAACAAACTGGTTTACATCCGACAATCGACAAAAACTACGAGAAAGGCCCATCTGGATCGGCAGCAGCATATGATCGTCGTGAGGCACCGGTAGGAGCTGGTGACCGACATGAGGCGTCCGCAATCAAGAAAGATGAAGATCCTAATGCAAAAAAGGGTCTTGCAGGATACGTGAATCGAGCGAAAAACTTCATCATGGGTGATGAAAAGCCTGACTTGACTCCGTGTCGGGACAATGTAAATTGTCTCCTTCAGCATTCAGTACGACGCCATGCAGATCATAATGCCAAATATTCCCATCCATGTCGTTTCTCTGAACTTTGTCCTGACAAAGAACCGCATTTTACGCACGAACCTCATCGCGTATCAATGTGCAAGAACGATAATAAATGCGACCGACTAGACGATGCAGTTCATCGAGCCGAATATCGTCACACGGGTCTACCTGATTTTCTTTTACCATGCCGCTATCAAGCGAAGTGTGAGGACAAGTCGAAAAAGCATCGATCTGAATTTTCCCACGGCGAAAACGTCTATCCGAAAATAGTGGTGGGAAAAAAGGGTGAGAGACATATGTTCGGATAACGTATTGTTCTATATTCCTTCTTTGTAGAAGCCCGAGCGAGTTCACCTGCTCGAGTACCATACAAAGAAGATAAACGAACACCTTGCAAATGGGGTAACAAATGTCGAAAAATGGGTGATTCTCAACATTGTGCTCAATATTCTCACCAAGCCAATGATCAACCTGCCAAACCTCCATGCAAATATGGTGCTGGATGCCATAATTTGAAGTCTGACCATCGAGCTGAGTACTCGCATCCTTCGGATGGAGAACGCAAAAGTTAAAACAGGCAATCGTCGCATTAAAAAATTTTAAAAAAAAGTTGTTTGCTGATTTCCGATGCAAATACATTCGTTCGAAAACAGGGTGGGGTGTTGATGGGGTGTGGGGGGCTGTGGGGTGTGGGTGGGGTGTGGGGTGTGGGTGGGTTTGGGTGTGGGTGTGGGTGTGGGTGCGGGTGTGGGGTGAAGGTGGGTGTGTGGGTGTGTGGGTGTGAGTATTGAAGTGTATTCTGATCCATACTCATACCCACATCCACACCCACACCCAGCTTTAATTGCGAACTTCTCTAAGGCACTCATAATAAATGCATAATTATTAAAAAGAAAATTTGGTTTTCAACTCGCTCGAAGTCAGCATTACATAGTGAGACAATGATTGACAATAATAATATTTATGTTTTGAATGATGGCATCAGCCTATTGAGTGATTATATTGCAGGAGCAATTTCACATTGCTTTGTAGATGCTTATTTCTTCTATAAAGATTATTTTCTTGACGAAATTAAGTGCTTAAGAAAGCAATGAAGCAATATCAAACTTCTATTTATTAAAGGATCACGTCGTGCAGATATAAAGATGAGTACCGTCACTAATTTGTTTGATTTTAACGCAAATAATGATTTCGACAATAGTTCGTTGTTTCTTATTCGTTCTGTTCAGGTAATTCTAAAATCTTCTTTTTTTTCTTATTCATCTAATGGCGAACGATCTTCGTTTTCAGCCCTACAGGTTTGATTCATGTTTCGTTTTACGTGTGCTACTATTAGTTTATGTGATTAGTACAAGTAAAATCCTAATTCTGTGATGGAATGTCTCAATATGATCGATGTTCATCAAATAGTGCGTATGCATGCTATCATATAGCAGGCGCTATTGATATTGGTATCTGTGTCGATGTATTCATCGATTGTTATAAGCTCGTTACATGTGGAGACTCAGACAACACTTGTTACGAATCTAACCATATTTGTGTTCATCATCCTCATTGTCATAATCGCCCTGTTTGTTATCCAGTGCCAAGTTTTAATCAGAGACTCTGTCCACCAATACCAAGTAAGAAAATGAACAGTGGTCTAGACGCTGGAATGAAAGACGAATTCTTTTAAAGTTATTTCCTCATCGTTCACACATTCTCATGTATGCAGTTTATTTTTTCGTAGACGCGATAAGGAAGAATTAATGATCCTGTAAAAAAAGAAGTAGCTGAAGTACAACACAGATAAAAACGAAACATAATCATTGAAACAAACAGATTTCATCTGTTCTTATGAACTATATTCATTGATTTGAAGAAAAATCCGTTGCACTTATATTTAGCAGTGCATCAATATGTCGTAAACCTTGAAGGGTATATGAGGAACCAACAGAAAAACAATTGAGTGTTTGAACAATCTATGCGATTAGATACTTTAGGACGTATCATATGCTAGCATCTCCAACAAAACAAGTCAATTTTAATATATCATACCAATCTACGTTCACAGTTTCCTTTATATACTAGACTCATTCTAGTGAATATCGAGTTTTGCTAAGTAGCCTTCTATCAAAATAACTCCGATCGACATTACTAATTCAAATGTGTATGGAGATTGTTTTTTCATAGCTTATAGTATTATTGACTTAGCTATCTCTTTAAACCACTTACAAGAAGAATGTTTTCGGAAAATGAGAATATAGGAATTCAGACTATCTAATGGCAAGATGAATGACAAAGAGGGTTTGTAATAATTTATCATTACACTATTATTATCTTCTTTCAAATATCCTTTGAAATTCATTTTATTCGTGCTGTTGATATAACAGCAGAATATTGGATAGTCTTGATATATTCAGTAAAATTCAATTCAATTCGCTTTGATTTGATTCAATCGAATCACATCGCATTGAATTATCAAAAATTTTACTCATTTTTCATTCTCTAATGGACGCAGACGTTTTGTGTGAAAGATTAGATATGCAAGACATCAAATCTAAAATATCTCATTTGTATAAATAAAATTTTCTATGATAATGAATAGCGATAAATACTACAACAACTGATGCAATTACAAATTCAACAGCAATTACAACCATAACTACGATTACGAACATAACCACTACACAAAAACCATGTAAGCATTGTATTAATGTTTTTTCATCTTGATAAACACTACATTTTAACCAAATCAAAGTATCTCTCTACGTAATATTACTCTGCAGCTAACTAGAGATTAAATTAATAAGATACACAGTCTAGTATCATGAATGATTCAATATTTACTATAAGTAAAAGCTAGGTAATAGTAATCTTCACGTTAGTTAGTTGTCGTCATTGTCGAAGTTTGGTTCGTTTCCTTGACGACTATAAAATCAAATCCATCTTCACCCGAATGAAAATAATCTCAAAGTCAAATGCTTCAATGCCATCGAACATCTTTTTTGAAGTATTTAACCCATAGTATTGACTAAACAAGATCTAAAAGAGCTTCTTTTTAGTTTTCGGTAAAAAGTAAATATGTCATTGTCGAGCAACATAAGATTAATCGAAAATTAATAAATTAATCATTTAGAAAAACCGTTAAAATAGCTAATGAAAAAATTCTGATTGTCATATGTTCTCTAAAAAGTCTTTAGTAGTGATTCATTGAACATCAATACAATATTCAAATAAATCAAGCACATGAAGAAATACGTGTAATTGGAGATTCGATATGGATAGCGTAAAATACAGGATTTCACACAACCAATCGGCTTTTTCCTTCGTTAAGCATTTAGTTAATCAAGCATATCGATTCTAAGTCTGTTCTCACACTGTTTAGAATAAGATGTTTTCTCAGCAATCAGCAATTCTTTTTTTTGTTTCATGGTGCATGTGTTTAAGACACATTTGTTCATCTTCATCTATACACCTAAGGCTCTCTGTTCTCAAGTTCTTGATTTCATTTGCATCTTATCATAGTTTGTACTTTTTAAATTCCTTCCAAATCTTCTACACCCCTGTTTCTTTCCATTTTCTGCATTTCTTGGAAATTCTTGTTTTTTCTAGGCTTTCAGAAATTGTTAGATTCTCTTCTTTTTTCACAGGATTTCTCAAGTTCATGAATTTTTTGCAGTTTCCAGACAACTTAACTTCATTGAATTCTTTCAGTTGCCGAGATTCTGCAATCTTCTTTATAGAAATAAGAAAGAAATTTTCGAATTAAGCTTATCTCTTCTGTGATAGAACTATCACTGGATATGCGCCATCAAATAGCTACGGTAAGAGAAATCTTGCTGTGTTATGAGAAACTTGCACACATTAACAATGATGCATGAGTCGACTGATCTCTCTGACTTCATCTTATAAAACACTTGAACACCAGCTTTCCAATTATGATGAAAAAATGTCTCAGTTCTGCCAGATCTGGATCGTTTATTTTCAGAGCCATTAAATTCTACTGTATTATCTATTTATTTAACTCTTGTGTCATTTTTTTCTCACAATTAAAAAGTGATTCTCATCGATTTGTAATGTAACATAGTTACCGTTATATTTATATTTTCATTTCATGTTTCTATTACTTACTTGATCGTAGGGTGTGTGGGTGTGGGTGTGAGTGTGGGTGTGTGTGGGTGTGGGTGTGGGTGTGAGTGGGTGTGGGTGGGTGTGGGTGTGGGTGTGGGCGTGGGGTGTGTGGGTGTGAGTGCGGGTGCGGGTGTGCTGGTGGGTGTGGGGTGTGGGTGTGGATCGATGTTGGGTGTGGGTATGGGTATGGGGGGCGTGTAGTGTGAGTGTTGTTATATAATCGAATAGCTGTACCCACACCCACCAGCACACCCGCACCCACACCCACACACCCCACGCCCACACCCACACCCACACCCCACACCCCGCATAAGCCGTGAATCGAATATTGCTGAAAAATATCTATTTTGCATTTTTTCCCCCATGATGAAAAATTATATTTTATGGTTTTTTTCTTTGTTGTGGATTTCGTTTTTAGAAGTAAATATACCATTCGATAGAGCTCATTGAACTCTATCTGGCACACAACATTCCGTAGTTGGCACAGTTGATTGTGCGAATCGATCTAGAAAAAACTCGAATACTTCGCTAACTTCCCTTACATAAGTGAAGAAACAATTAATCCAACATCGATTGTGTGGGTTTGACAATGAATGAGAATGGATCTCTCTATGTCATTGAAATAGGAAAAGATGAAGTGGGACGATATCGAAGAGGAAAATCGAAAGGAACAGTAGTTACAGGTGGCAATGGATGTGGAAATCGTCTCGATCAACTCAATCGACCAATGTACGTATTTGTCGATCGAGATCAATCAGAGTACGTGTCTAACTCTTGAAATCATTATATGATGAAATGGATGGCAGGTGCAACACAAAGCATTGTCGTGGCTGGTGATCAAGGAGAAGGAAATGGTCTTACACAATTGTCGTTTCCTTAACGAGTCGTTGTTCATCAATTAGGCACTGTCTATGTAACTGATTATTGAAATCATCGAATCACGCGTTGACTCAATTGAGCTACACAAGGAAGTGCCATTGTTGGTGGAAACGGTGAAGGTGAACAATCGAATCAACTCTATTATCCCCATGGTTTGTCATTTGATCGATACGGCAATCTCTATGTTGTCGATTACGGAAATCATCGAGTACAAAAATTTAACATTGTCTCAAATGGTTGAAACATTATGCGAATGCTATTTTTTCCTTGCTTCTCAATAAATGTGATTCGATTGCTTTATATCCTCGTTTTTATTGTATTCACGTATGCGACCTTGAACTGTCTCTAATCGCTCCTAGCCTAAATTTACGGTCAATCCGGAAGGCCTATTAAGGTTTTATATAGAAAAAAGAAATAAGAACTCACTCGGATGATACCTGAAAAAGAGATAAAATTACTTACTTGTTACTAAAAGAAAAAAAACATAATTGATAAAAGAGATCAAGCGATGAGTACAATATGATTCACTTGTTTTTACTAGTTTTTATCCAGTTTGCTGTATTTCTACAAAGAAAAAATTAGAAGTTCTTTATTTCTATACTATTTGGTAGAACATCGATTACTCTTTCTAATTATATGTTTTCATTTGATTCATAGTTCGACAGAGAATTCCTTTTTTTAATCAAATTATCTATTCTTCATCAAATATATATATATATATATATCAGTTTCACAAAATACGTAGGGCACTACAAAAGTTTTTTCATACAGCTCTTCTAGAAATGGTAATTTGAGGACATCTAGCCTATCATAAGAGATAAACATATTTAGGATTGTGTGCAAAATTCCAGTCTTCCACGTATTACCCATCGTTCTATTTTTTCATTTTCTTCATGTCACCCCCACATAATTTTCAACATGAGTTTTGAACTCTCCCGTGAACAATTTCGCACAATGATTTTGTATGACTGGAAAATTGGTTTAACATACAAGGATAGTCATGCCCGTTTGGTGCAGGCATGGGGGGAGCAAGCACCTTCTGACCACACAGTCTTCAACTGCTTTCGTGAATTTCAACGCAATAAATTCAGTGTTCAAGATGCTCCTCGCTCAGGTCGTCCTTCAACATCTGTTACTCAACAAACCATTGATGCTGTACGGACAATAATTGAAGGTGATCCTCATTCAACATATCAACAAATTGAGACCATATTGGGCATCAGTTCCACAGCAATTAATTCGATTATTCATGATTATTTAAATCTAAGAAAAGTTTGTGCTCGGTGGGTGCCACATACACTAACCGACGACCAAAAACAACTCCGTGTTCAATTTTGCGGTCATTCACTAAAGAGATTTGAAGAAGGTCAATCCCGTCGTGTATTTGACATTATAACAGGTGATGAAGCTTGGTTCTATCATTATGATCCCGAACTAAAAGAACAATCAAAAGTTTGGATGTCGACAACTGATCCACATCCAACCAAAGTCCATCGAAACAAAAGTGCCGGGAAAAGAATGGTGGCAATTTTTTTCATGAAATCTGGTTTAATTAAATCTGTTCCATTAGAAACAGGTGCTACGGTGAACGCAAACTGGTATGTCAACACATGCTTACCACAAGTCTTCACAGCGGTATCTGAACGAAGAGAAACGCGAGGTCTTCGAGGTCTCATTTTTCATGACGATAATGCAAGGCCGCATCGAGCATGGATTACCAATGAATTTTTGCTGGAAAATCACGTAGAACAATATCCAAATCCACCATATTCTCCAGATTTAAGTCCTTGCGACTTCTTTTTATTTCCAAAACTCAAGAAGCAGCTGCGTGGAATTCGATTTAACGACGACAATGAAATGCTAACTGCTTTAGAACAAGCCATTGACAGTCTCACAAAAGAAGATTTTAAAAACTGTTTCGAAGACTGGTTTATTCGAATGCATAAGTGCATTGATGCTAATGGACAGTACTTTGAAAAAATAAATTAAAATCCTCCTCTGAATATTTATCCTAAAGGCATATGAAAAAACTTTTGTAGTGCCCCACGTATTTAGTGATTTTCTAAAAATTTTTTAAAAGATATTTTAAATTCATTATTCTCGTCGAATGAATTATAGCCACGTGAAGCATCGCAATCTTTTCAATTCAGTATATATGGTTGTGGATGTCGGCATATTGTATTCTAACACCCACACCCACACGCAATCCAAAAAACTCAAGTACACTACTAATTGCTTCTTCATCCCGCTGAAAATACGTCATTCGGCTTGGAATGAAATGCAGTATTTTTTAATATAAGACCCGCAACATAAAACTCATTGCTTGACTATCTTATTTCTAAGTCTATCCATTCAGGTATAAATCATAGGCTCTGGCAATATACTACAAGCGTATGAGTAAGAGTCTCCTTTCCATCCTGACCTTTAGCGAGCCACTCGCCGTCATCTACCCTACATATCTTGGTATTTCAAATATTCTTCACGAACATTTTAATACCCATCATGAAGACTCAGTTGATCGTTGAAAACGCAGATAAAGCATCCCAATAAGTACTGATAGAAAAATCCATTTCATCGATTACTGATGTATCAGGTATCATCATACGGAAGACTCAGTAACGCTTTTCTAAAACTTCTTCTGTTCACAGTGAAAAATTCTTCCGTAATTAAGTTTTTGGCGATCTTCTTGAGACTCGATGTTCGATAAGAACATATTCTAACGGATCAAATATTAAAATTAATTTCTCTCCGAGAATTTTAGCGGTAAATAAGGGTATTGAGAATATTTTGTTAGCTATTTGCCAAAAGATATCATAGCATAATACAATATGTTGAAATGATCTTGATTTTCTTCGGATGCATAACGAACTTATTTATTTTCACATTTAATTTACCTTCTGTAGAATGAAGACTTCTTTTAGTTTTGATATTCTTCCGATTTTCAATATTCGTCCAAAATTATTATTCTGAAAAGCAAAAAACCAAATGATTGGTAAGAATAATCACTGACGACTGAAGACGAGATACCTCGTTACCCATCTACGCATCATTCACCACCTATTCTTATCCGAAATTGTCTTCGTGGTGCTATCGTCAGTGTTTTCCAACATTTTCATGTTAGGATTCAGTAGAAGCGGAAAAACGGACCTTGGATCCTACCGGTTTCTAGAGACCAATTCACAGGAGTTCACCAGAATTCATCTAGATTCCGTGATTCAAGAGCTTCTTTTTCCTCCTTTGTTATATTTCTTTCTTGAAGCTTTGTGAATCCTGTGGCTTATAGAATTCATGCTTGCACAACAATAAGAAAATGTGTGCACTCATTTTCTATCGACTCTTATGATGCAGAATGTTTTTATTCTCGTTGCGTACATGAATGTTCTTCAGAAAGTGCACAGCAGCAATAGCATAAATGTTTTTGTTTTGGGGTTTTTTAGATTAAGACATGTCGATGATAGAAGTAATGAGAATTGACCATTTGTTAAAACTACTATTATGGAAATGGCATCCCGTCAGATTGCTCTTACAGGCAGAGCTTTAATACCTGTAGATTTAGCTCTAAAAATCTACGCTCTTATCAGTGTAACATGTTCAGAACCAACTTCAAAGAAAAAGCTCGACCAATATCAGCTATGTTTATAACATTCAATGATCATAAAATCACCGCTGATCTCAATGTATACAGAGGACGGGTGGGTGAAGCAGAGACACGCTCTCACTAACCCTTTTCATGGTGCATCTTTTAAAAAAAAACAAGTTTTTGTCATTTATCTATGCTGAGATATATGCGAAATAAAAAGTTCATAATTTTTGAGGAAATCTTTTTTGTACTGGAAGGGAAGATTATTGAATAGCTTATATCAATACAACTTGGATATTTATCATTTTTTATTTTGATACAAAAAAGGCGAACTTCAACTAAGGACAATCATCAAATGATTCAACAAAACTCTATCTGATTGCAGTTGTGAAACAAGCACATTCATTTCTTTTATCATAGTCCTT
>CAJNOP010000844.1:37729-66068 GCA_905250075.1 Rotaria sp. Silwood1 | reverse complement strand
CCCACCCACACCCACACCCACACCCACACCCACAAAAAATACTCAACTGACAATAAACGAATCGGCAGCTATCTACCTTTACACAATGGGAAGTAGTTCTTTCTATCGGACACTCAACGAAGCTCTTCGAACTGAAAACTCATCAGCGCTAGAACCGTGGCTCGACTTTCTAAAACTGTTCATCACCGCTCTTACGAAGTTACCGTCTCGTTCGGTTGTGGTATGGCGAGGTATTGCGGAAATTATTGGCTCCAATTTCGATGAAGGTGATATGTTCACTTGGTGGAATGTGAACTCATGTTCGTCGCATACCAGCGTCGCTGAAATGTTTGGAAACCAAAAGGGCACCTTGCTTTGCATTAATGCAATTAATGGCAAAAACATTACTGAGTACTCATGGAACAGACAAGAAGAAGAAGTCGTTCTTATGCCGGGAACTCGCTTGTGTGTCAAATCTAAAACACTTGATTCTAGTGGTTTCTTTGTCGTTCATTTGGAAGAATGGTAAGTCTGTGTGACACACATTATGAAGCCTAACAAGTCGATGTGTTGGTGATGCAGTCCACTGAACATCATTGTTTTTCACTTGGTGTAAGAGACATCAAATTCGATTTATTAGAATTGAAAAATGACGAGTTTGAAATTCTTCTATTTCTGATCATCGATATAATTGGCTTTGCAAAATATCGATCTTAAAATTCTATACAAGAAATGTATTGGGTATTTTATTGCAAAATTTTAAAAATTTAAAACTAGCGTGAAAAATACTATGATACTGCAAGATCTTTAACTATCTAGCCGAAAGCATAATGTTCATCGACTTAAGTTTTCCACCATGAGATCTGAAAAGCTCGAACTAGCCGCTTTAAGTTCCTTTAAAAAGTTCTTTCTTCTGCTCCTATTTAAATATTTTCATGCCCTAACCGTTTTGCAGTAAATTACTTCCATTTTTTGTATTTGTCACAAAGCAGACCATTTCTGAAAGAGTTCCGTAACACAGAGTTAAATATTCAAATCTTCATCAAAGCAGGGTTTATTGAGGGTTGAATTTATTGTCTCCTATAGAAAATTAACATGTCCGTTATTCCGATATACGATGTTCAAAACAGTTATTTCTTTGAATACGTCGAAGAAAATTTTTCTGAATAATATTTAGTAAATTTCAGTAAACTTGTCATGAGTATTGCCACGTTAAGTTTGGCTGAAATTGATCATGCACTATAAAAGAGAACATACTTGACAGATCATGAGAGCTCATCTTTAAATATCAAGACACAGATGTGTAAACAGTTACGTCATTTTATAATGAAAAATGTTTTGGAAAATCAGATTTAGGAATTTCTTTGTATTTTGAGTCATGTTTTGATAAAACAAGCAGTCTTAAGAATTGAAAAGAAAAAGATTGATAACCAAGATATTCAGATGTTCATTTTGTTAGGTATCCTATGTAGTTTCCAAATGTTTCGCATATGTACAAAAAATATGAATTGTATATATGATTACGACATCAGATAAACAAAGAATACTTTTATATTGAGAGTGGTCAAAAGGTCCGGGATCAGCATTTTTGGAATGTTTTTCCTCTCAAGTCATGGTTAAGGTTAATGTTGATGCCTCAGAAAAACGAATTAAATGCGATGAAGAATTTTGAACATATGTTTGACACGATTCAATGATAAAATCTACTACGTAGTACTGTTATTGTTAAAATCAAGAATTCTTTTATAATACCGTCTAGGATTTCTGTAGTAATGCGTTGTTTCATCATAACCTAGATGAAATTGAAAGAATATATCAGATCATGGTAGACATCATAGGTTTCGTTACAGTGTTCACTATGATGTCGTAACACTCATTGTCGATTGTGTTGTATCAAAACAATAAAATTTTGTCATAGTCATGTAGAGTACACGAGTCGATATTCATGTGTACGTTCTCCAATAAACTATTATAGTTATACAATGATGTGCTCTTTCTCTAATTAACACTCTATACTATCTAAGGTATAAATATCAAAATGAACTATTGATGTACAGGGAGGATAGAGGAAAAAGTCGTTCCTTCACTTTTAGCAAACTTTAGTGCGTATCCGTTGATCATCTAATGTAGATAACATCAAAACCATAACCGATCATACTCAATCTGTTAGATTACCAACTTTCGCAACTCATGCTCAGCATGTCCAAATTTGAAGTTTTGAATTAGATTTGAAAAGCCTTTAACTTAATGCATTTTAAACTTGGTTATGGGAGAATACTGTTCTTTGCTCAACAAAATCTTGTTGTTCTTATCCATAGTAATGAAGTTCTTTCTTGAAAGATATGTGATGATTGATATCAAAATATAGGCAGCGCAAGGTGCTCATAGAGATCGTTACTCATTGAGAGTGTGCCGAGGAGTTGCGAGCGGTATTCATGTTCGTTGAATGTCAAAGTGCTAGAATGTGATCTAGACGATACGGGTACCGTGTTTGTCATAGATGTGATTCATGGTAAAGATGTCTCTGCATAATGAGTAATTCACGATGACAGTGGAGTGATCCTTATACCTGACATCTGTGTGGGTATATCAAGGGCCTGTCACTTCGCTACAAAGATAGTCTCTTCATCGTACATTTCAAAGAGTGGTAGGTGCATGTGAAAGATGCTTCAAAGTTTAAGAATTTGATGCAGTTGTGATGAAGGTGTCCGAACATCGTAATCTATTACTTGCTACAAAGATGTGCCATATCTCATGCATTGGGACTGTAAAGCAGAAACTCAAAGAGAGTTCATCCAGATAATAGTACAACATAGTTAGATAAAAGTCTTTCGAAACATACCGAGGTGTTCTAAACTAGCAATAATTTGATCTTTTGAGCCAAGCTTAGCTACATTCCCAGTGTTTTGGACCACATATTTTGTTCGCAAAAAATAGGTTCAATATTTTATTTTTATTTTTTTATCGTTTACTTAGTCATCATTGGTTGCTTTTCTATCTTTTAGTGTTGTGAGTCCTGCAGGACAACATGTCATGTTATCTTACAATTCAGCAGATGCAGAAATTGCAGTCAAAATCCGTCATATTCTACAAAATATTCGTATATCGGTTTGGCCCGATGAAAGAAAAGATATGAAAGATAATATGTACGATAGGTATGGACTTCAAACCATGTCCTTTCTCGACATTCTTTCCTGATACTGTTCTGTTGTTTAGGTTGGCTAATGGAGTAGAAAATGCTGCTGTGGTTTGTTGTTTCTTGACATCAGATTATGAAAATTGTCAAATTTGTAAACTGGAATTACAATATGCACACAAACGACGCAAACCAATAATTCCATTTGTGCTCAGTGATACACGACCCTGGAAGACTTTTAGTTGGTTGGAATCGATAATTGACAATTGCCAACTCTTTAATATAGACGGTAAACCTGAATCAAACGATCAGTCGCAAGCAGAAGAATTCATTAATTATATGAATCGGCAACTTTCCATATCAAAATATCTAGAATCGCAACCAGTGAATCAACCAAGTTATCTATTTGAACTGATTAAATATGAGTATATACGCAATAGTCGTATTGAACGTTTCATGAATCCGTCTAAATCTTTTCCGATCGAACAAAGTTACATCAATCTGACGATAATAGAAACCGAAGAGCAACGAGAAAAGGAAAAGAAGCTTCGTAATACTGAGCATAGTAATGCCATCAACAGTACTTTTGAAGAGATTTACGGAACGAAGACTCCCATAGATGTCAAGGACATATTTGAAAAATGCAAGGATAAATCAAAACAA
Source organism: Rotaria sp. Silwood1 (assembly GCA_905250075.1). NCBI lineage: Eukaryota > Metazoa > Rotifera > Eurotatoria > Philodinida > Philodinidae > Rotaria > Rotaria sp. Silwood1. The sequence goes on along the minus strand of CAJNOP010000844.1, from coordinate 62,290 downwards.
GTACTTGTATTTGGACGATCTGGAATCGGAAAATCAACATTTTGTCGATATGTCGCCTACCAATGGGCAACTGGTATGATTTGGCCGTAATACGAACTGATTGCTTTGATTCCGTTGTGTTCTCTGACAGAGCAGGACTACCCACCTAGTAGAAAATATTCTCCAATCGACGTTCTGAAAACAATGTATTTTTCTTTTGGTCTGTCCTTATCAGAAAAAGACGAAATGCTTTTGCAAGACCAGTTTCATAACAGTCGCATTCTTTGGCTTTTGGATGGGCACGATGAACTCGTACAAAATCTGCCTGCACATCTCAAAAGTTTATCGAATCAGTTACTGACGACTCCACATCATATCATAACATCTCGTCCATACATGGATACTTTATCACACCCTGTGCAATTGGAAATTATAGGCTTCACAGATGAAAATATTCCTAAGTACGTCAAGCAGTTCTTCGATCAAATCGAAAATGAAGCACAGAATTCGTCTCCTGAAGATGAAAAAATATTAAGCTTTCTCAAACGGAACCCTAGTGTTTGGGGTATTGCACACATTCCGATAAATCTAGAAATCATATGTAGTGTTTGGAGTAACACGGATTGGTCAGAAACCAAAACAATGACGATAACGGAACTGTATGATAAATTGACCGCATGGTTATGTCGCCGATATTTGGAAAAGCAACAAGAAATAAAAACTGACTTATTGCGCGACAAAGATGTTTATGAAAAATGCAAGAATGAATTGACATTCTTAGAAAGTCTGGCTTTTCTTGGGATGGAAAGTAACGCTATAATTTTGCGTCCAGCCTTACTAGAAAAAGCAAATAATGAGAGTAACTGTTCATTAACCAAGAACCGACACCTACTCAATATTGGATTACTACAATCAATTACGCATCATCATGGTACTGGAACACGAATCGAAGCAGAAAAAGATCATTACTTTGTACATCTTAGTTTCCAAGAATATTTTGCAGCACGGTACTTGGTTACTGCTTTCAATGGCAGTGAACCTCACAAAATGATCGAATTGATTCATCGTCATAAATACAATCAGCGCTTTAAATTGATGCTGAGCTTTGCATCTGGACTTCTCACAAACAGCTGCAACACGAAATGTATCAACACATTCTGGGACGCAATATTAGGAGAACCACTAGATATGGTTGGTATAAGACACATGGAAATTGTCACTTCTTGCATGGAAGAGACACATCATAACACAAACTTCAACCGATGGGATGAATTAATGAACTATGTAATTAAATGCATACAATACGCCGTGGACTCCGAGCATGAAGAGATATGCACCTACCTAAACGATGCTTTACGCAGAAGCCCCACCATCGTGAACGAAAACGAACTAATCCAAACCTTCACCACTCTTCTGCACATCAACAATGCATACAAAAAGGCGAATGTCATCTCATTGATAATTGGATTGCCAATTTTCAAGCTACAATCACAGCTTATACGGTTGCTGGTGACCGCACTAGGGGACGCCAATGATAATGTTAAACGGAATGCTTGTGAAGCTCTCGGCCAGTTAGATGAAAAGGCAGTAACGACTAAGGCGATCGTAGCGTTGGTGGCTGCACTTAGGGATGCGAACGATTATCTCAGAGCTGGGGCATGTAAAGCTCTCGGTCGAATCGGTGAACAAGCAGCAACGAATGAGGTGATCGCAGCGTTGATGAGCGCACTGAGAGATGTGAATGTTAGTGTTAGAGCAGAGGCATGTAAAGGTCTCGGCCAGTTAGGTGAAAAAGCAGCAATCAGTGAGGTGATCAATCGACTTCTGAGTGCACTTGGCGACGTGGATTTCCATGTCAGAAGTAGTGCATGTGGTGCTCTCGGTAAGATGGGTGAAAAAGCAGCAACGAATGACGTGATCGCAGCGTTGATGATCGCACTTAGGGATGCGAATGATAATGTTAGACGGAACGCATGTGAAGCTCTCGGCCAGTTAGGTGAAAAAGCAGCAACGAATGAGGTGATCGTGGCGTTGGTGACCGCACTGGGAGATGTGAATGGTAGTGTCAGAGCAGAGGCATGTAAATGTCTCGGTCATGTAGGTGAAAAAGCAACAACGAATGAAGTGATCGCAGCGTTGATGACCGCACTTAGGAATGCGAATGATAATGTTAGACGGAATGCATGTGACGCTCTCGGTCAGTTAGGTGAAAAAGCAGCAACAAATAGAGTTATTAATGGATTATTATGTATTGCTAATAAAAATAGTTATGAATCGCTGAGTAGAATTTTACTTTCGGCGTCCTCGTTGTCTAACTTAGATTCGAATATAGTTTCAAAATTATTTCAATTCTGCCATGATTCGTATTTGTGGCCTCGTGATATACCTTTGGAAAAAATTATGATGGCGTACTTGGATACGAAGCTTGTTGAATGGTGCCCTATTATTGGCTTGCATTCAATTCGTACTGGTTGTTCTGTTACTACTGTTGATCGGACGATTGTCGTATTTGGGAATTCTGAACCGGTTAAGTTTAACATGCCGAATAGCACGCTTTACGATGAATTGGTTCGTGCATTTGATAAACAGAAAGGTCTGCCTGTTACTTGTATGACAGACAGAATATCAGGGTATGATTAATGAAAGCGAGAAGAGATTGGCTGTATTACTTCGATGTTTAGAGATTAGAATTTGTGTAAAATATGGGATAAAAACTTTTTTCTGTTTCAGAAGAGGATCGACAGAATTACTAAAACATTGATAGGCCTAAAAAGGCCTCTGGATATAAAATAAACGAATCTATTTCTCGGAAACTCGTTATAAGTTTCACATCATTTATGAAGTGCTCGGAAGTCACTTGATCAGTGTTTTGGCCATTTCAGACCTTTTTTCTTCCTGTTGTGATTAACTTTGATATTTCTAGACCATCCCCTGAATATGTGATTCTGAGCTGAATTCTCTTAATAATTTTTTGACCTAAAAATACTCAGATTCTTTGCAAAAAAATCTTCAAATTTTCTGAATCGGCGTAGTTCTTTGCGAACTCGGATTATCAACGTCATTCTCTCTCCTACAAAATCAGTTTCCATGTTTCTCAATTGCTAAAAAGCGAAAAGTATTGACAATCATCTAAATCATTGATGAAAAATCATACACAACATTTATATTTCGAAAACGATCTTCTCATTTTCGGAACTTTGATGTAATTATATGGAGTGTAAGATTAAAAGTTTGAACTTGTTAGCTTCTCCTATACAAACTTTCTCTTTCATTCAAAATTTGCAACTGAATGTTCTAATTCTGAAATCTAATTATTTTGACTTTTGTTTGTGGAGGGTATAAGTAAATCTGATTTTTGTTCAAAGTGTGTAAATATGTTCAGCTCATTTTTGCTCAGCGATCATATCGCTGCGTTCTTCTCTGCGTATGGGACGATATGACACTTGGGATGATGACTATCTGACCAAATCATATAGAAATTGAGCAGCAAAGGTATTCTGCTAGTTTCACCATTCAACCCCACAAGGACCTCAGTTGTTTTTGTATTCTCCGTAAAATCTGTATCGAACACCGATTAAGAATAAACATCCATGACTGATTACAACCTTGCTTAAGGATCTCATCAGATGGTATTATTCAATTCATCATCATTTATGATGATGAAACTGCAATCAACCTCTAGAATATAGAAGATACAGTGTTAATATGTATGACTATATTAAGAACATGCCATCTGATAAGACCTTTAAGTGAAGTCGAAACCAGCTATGGATGCTTATTGTTATTGATGCACAAGGCAAAATATTCTTGATGCGAAATATACTTGTCTCAAATGTTTATTGATATTAAGAGATCCAATGCAATTAAGCACGTGGACATCGCCTGTGTCAATCGTGTATCGATACTCAGCAAGTCTAAATCTTATTAGAAAATAGTATTCATAGTTTTCATTCTTCTCTTTAGAACGATAGTCACACGTCCACAATGTCAAACAGAAACACAACACCATCAAGTAAGATCTCTTTTTTTCTTTCAATAGGGCACAATTTTTTGTTGTTTAGCTGACGATCAATCGAGACTTTCAAAATGACATGCAATCACCACCTATCAATTGTTCTTTTTGTTACTGGACTGGCGTCTCAAGTAACTATCAGGTAACATTTCTCTTGCTCATCTTATTCTTCAATACAATATTCTATCCTTTTTCTTCAAAGGAACATCTCACAGAATCTCATCCAAATCCAAAATGTGAATATTGTGGCAAACAATTCAACTCAGTCGACAACCTCAATGAACATAAACTCTCGCAATGTCAAGAGCTGATCGTCAGTTGTGTGTTGAAAGATTTCGGGTGTAATGAACAGGTATTTTTATTCATCATTTAAAAGAGATATATGAAAATCTGATTTTTGTTCTAGATTATCTGTGGGAAAAAAGACGAACATTATTTGACAAAACAACATCAAGAAGCTATACTAAAAGTTGTTCGTCAAATGAGATCACAGTTACCCGATGAACAAATGGATACTGATGTCACTCGAACAACAACTGCAGAAACTAATGATTCTGCATCGGTTGAATTGCAAAAGCTGTATGAAACGCTGCATATTTTGACAGGTGGTATTGAGACATTGAGCGATGATGGACAACATCTCAGTAATGAATCACTTCAGCTTCAAATTAAACTTCAGTCATTGATAGAAGATTTCTCACAACTTAAATTATCAATGGAAGAATCACATAGTTTTTTGGAAGGAGTGAAATACAATCAAGACGTTCTCAATCAAGATTTGGCATCATTGAAAGAAAAGATCAACGATATGCAATATGTTTCATATGATGGAACATTTATATGGAAGATTACAAACTTTCAAGAGAAAATGAGTAAGTTAAACAATTTGTCAGCCTGAATGGTAAAAGTGAAATGTTTTCCGACAAGCCATTCAGAAAATAAGAAGTAACTCAATTTGTATAATATGGACAAATAATAAGTCTATCTTTGAGTGTCACCGTCTATATAGTATATAATTACAAAATGATATAGTACATAGTGGATATATCGATGCATTGATTAAATGAATTATTGATGATGTCAATCTATTCAATTTTTTTAATACTTGTTTCTGCTTTTCTTTTACTTACTTGTTTTCCTTAATTTCTAGTTGATGCACAATCTGAACGACAAACATCCATCTATTCTCCACCCTTTTATTCATCACCTATTGGATATAAAATGCGGGCACGTTTGTATCTCAATGGGGATGGCAATGCTCGTCGTACACATATGTCACTTTTTTTTGTGTTGATGCGAGGTTTAAACGATCCCATTCTCAAATTCCCATTCAACTACAAAGTCACATTTTGTTTATATGACCAAACTCCAGCACAACGACATATCATTGATTCATTTCGACCAGACATTAGATCGAATAGTTTTCAACGACCAAGATCAGATATGAATATTGCAAGTGGTATACCAAAGTTTTTTCCATTGGCAATGATTGAACAAGAAGGCAATCCATATGTTAGAGATGACACCATGTTCATCAAAATTCTAGTTGATTTTGGTGATATGCCCAAAACACTGCTACCGTATGCATTAAGTCTCAATCCTGGAATACCAACACACATTCAGCATATAAGAATAAAGCAAGAGGCTGAAAGAAGAGCTCAGCAGCGATCCGAGACCCCTGTTAAATGATACAACGCCAGTCAATTATTTGAACAAAGATATAATCAAAAATAAAATCAAGGTGGACGAACTGATTTCTTTGATTTCTATTGATTTCTGTTGATTTGTTTGGGGTGGGTGGGTGTGGGTGTGGGTGTGTGGATGTGGGTGGGTGTGGGTGTGGATGTTCATTTTTCCTTCATTCATACCCACACCCACGCCTCACAGTCACCCCATATTTCTATTACAAAAAATCGAACAACATCGATTTCAACGAGATATAACATCAATCATTTTTTATTAAGAAATAAATAAACAAATTTGAAATACTTTAGTCCAATGGAATAATAAAATCAATTGTTAATAAAATGTTTATAGTTGATCCAAATGTTGAACGATGATTAGCATTTGAAGCTGAACAAGATCCAATGAATTTTGATTAAGAGCAACTATGGCCAACTAGACAAGATATTCAACAATCTGAACATCTATTTAAGAAACGTGTACCCAAAGGAACTTCTCAATATCAAACTGCATGGATTATTTCAGATGATGAAGATAATCAGTCTGTCAATCAAAAAAATGTTTAGTTTTTTTTTAATATTAAATCTTTGTCAATATATTAGGATTTTGATGAAGATCATCAAGAAATGATGACTGATTATGCTGATGATCTATAATCCATTAAACTTGATCAACAAGAGCATGAAGAGGACGAAGATGAAGAAGAGATGGATGAACTTTTTATGAATCGAAATAATTATGATGAAAAAACAGATTTAGAAGAAGATAAACAAACGTTTATTTTATATATCTGATTATATTTATTTTAATTAAAATATTTAATTTAGGTTAAAAAATTGAAAGCAGCTAAATTAGATGATTAATTTCCTGATGATATCGAGGTTTAAAAAGTTTTCGAACAACAAAATGGGATCCAAAAGAAAATTTATCATATGATTATGGAAGAATTTATCAATTCCCTAATTTTCGTACTATGATTAAACAAATTGAAAGTGAACAAGAATCCAATCGACATAAACAAGATCATGCTCAGGTTAAACTTTTTCTTTTTAAATATATGTATATATCTAGTTCTATCAATCAATTAATTCATCAAGAGATTTTATTGAAGAATTTTTTAAAAATTATTCTTCAAAAATGATTATGTGCATATCATATAGAAATATTCTTTTGTGCTTTTTCCTATTCTTCTAGAGTTGGTTTTATGTTTAAATTTATTTTGAATAGATTTTCATAAAAAAGAAACAAATATTTAATAATGTTGATAATGAATCTGTTTTGTCATCATTGACATTTATTAATCATCGAAGTTTTATCTGATTGTCAGATAAAGAGAGAAGAGATGCGGAGTGCTTGTTCTTTCCTTGACAATTCTTTATCGATTTTTCTCAGCAAAACTATGATCGTCTCTATTTACCAAAATCTAAAATCTAACATTATTTATTCCTAATTAAGTACGAATACTCGTAAAAGATAATCTATCCGATTATTTTCAATAAGATTTGTTGAAAGTAGTTGCGATCATCTTCTTCAACTAAATTTCGAACAAGTTTAGCAGATTGATAATATTGTCGAATTAATGACTAAAATCTAAATATTCCTACGATAAATAGATAATTGTAGATTTCTGAAAAAAATTGGTTTTATTCTTAAATGCAAATATGTTGAATAATGTTGTTGATCAGAATTGAAAAGAAAAAAGTGTTTTTGACAGTTACCTATCATCATTAGTCAACAAATAATACATTGTTTTTTCTAACTGAGTTCGTTTCTGATCAAAGAAAAAATTTTATGATTGATCAAATCGATAATTCAATTGATTTAAATCAAAATCTGAGCATCTTATACGACTTTTTTTTCAGTTCTTTTTTAAATGAATCTTTTTATTCAATTTCGAAGCAAAAGATAAGTTTTTGACTGAGCTTGGTAGTAAAAAAAGAAAGGTTAGAGAGTGATAACCTGAGGGTGTGGATGCGTGTGCATGTGAACGAGAAGAACAGCCACCCACACACCCACACCCTAAGACATCATCTGATTGACTAAATTTCTGCCTTCTGAAATCCTATTGATTGAGTGCGGACCCAAAAAACATCTGATTGGACTGTTCAGTAGAACTTTAGTCGGAAAAGGTCAATCTCTGCGACGAAGTCTGTTAGGCTCAACGAGATTTCCAGCTTGCGAAACGTCGAAAGAACAGTTTTTCTTCCTGTGCAAACGAACGTAACAACTCCTTTGAGTAGAGAAAACTTATTCGTTGGCGACCTATCTTATCAACGAAATGACAAAAATAATGCAATACCAAGGTGTGCTTCATCTATACGTTAGCAAAGAAAAGCAGACGAATTGACTGCACCATCGCTATCGCCGAGCTGAATAAGTTGATGTCTTTTTTGTGTAGTAGAATCAAACAAGCCACGATTTCGTGTCTTATTCCGTTTGAGCCTTAAGCATAATTGACCTCGCGAATAGTCGTCTTTTGATAGGTCATCCCTGGCCACGAAATCAACTCAATACTTGTATTTTTTTTAAATCATAGTCGTTTTAATAGCTTCTGTTTGTTACATGTCATGAAAGTTCTTTTTTCGTTTCTTCGAGACTACAGGAGTTCTGTACCTTTTCTTTTCTATATATTATTGAGCAAGTGTTTCTTTGCACGAATATTTTCGTCTTTTATGTCAACACAGATGTAATCATTGATGAATTCTAAATAGATGTAATGATACAGATCATGACCAAGAAATGCTTGCATAATAGTTGTGTATTTATTTGTAATATAATATACATGAATTGAGTGAAAAGTTCTCTACTATGATTCAATATGCTTCAAATAATATGTATGTTCAAAAAGGAAGTCATTTATAACATTAGAAGATGAAAGTTTTACATGGAAATCTACTTATCGCTTTAATAATTAAAAATACATAATACTAGTATGAAAAAAAAATGCAGCACCAAATAAACAAGCATAATACTACAAGAAAAATTATATTGATATTGAATTTTAATCGAAGTGATTTTTTCCCTTTTTGCTTGTTTTTCTACTTTTTTATACGACAACAAATTTATTAAAAAAAAATGAATCAATCAGATTTACTAGTTTCTTATCTGGCTTGATAACTAGTTCAATTGAAATATTTGATCAAGAACACTAAATTCAATCAGTATATAAAAACTAACAAGAAATCATTCGTCTTTAAAATAAAATGGGTTCTAAATTTGATATTGAATTTAATACTAATACCTATTTATGATCCACTAGTAGACATGAGAGGGATCGTCATTATGCTACTCATATCTATCTGTTAGTTACCAATGCTATATCTACCAAATAGTCTGCTGAATGAAATTAATATCAAGACCAATTCACTAGATGTCTGATGCATATATCAAATATACAAAAACGAAAACAATTAGAACGTTAAAAATTTGCCCCATTATTGTCTCATCGAAAAAATAAAACATAGATGGGGATATTTTCAATCTTCTGTGGAACTCGCGTAAATTTAAATCAAGGTTTCTATAACTCTTCCTCTCCATCACAGACCTTAGTAACCAGGAGTAAAACAGCTGAACGACATTGATAACAAGATTAAGAAGTCCTAGAACATTCCAGAACCTTCACTGATATGTCAATAGCTGGAATGCGTTTTTTCATATTCTACATAACGTCGTTAGTGATTTTTGACAACTGTCATATAAACAAGACAAATGCATGAAATGATTAAGTTCAAACTCTCGAGAATAATCACCATTGATCTTTCTGAGTTCATCAATATACATAAGCAATGGTTAGACTAATAGTAATACATTGAGAAAATGAAATACAAAAGAAATTCTGTTGGAAATGTAAGGAAAAAAAGCAGTATTTGCTGACGGTCGATTCCCGTTGGAGAACTAGAACATGAAATAGAATTTTATAATAATTATTTATCTATATTATACTTAGTGATGAAGCAACATTTCTAACTGTACTAGCAACTGAACAATTTTTCAATAGTTTATGTGAAGACTTAGATGATGCATCAAAAGCAATGGCGAAAATCAGAAAATTTTAATTTTTTTTTACTAACAATACAACATTTCGTCATTGAACATTTTTTCTTTCAAACTATCGATTTTTTCCTCTTACTTTAAATTAAACGCCTCCGAAGAAGCAGCAAAAATTGCAGCATTCAGCACAAGGCCGAATGTGCGGGATATTGGGTTTCAGTTTTCAACTAGCAATAACCTCTCCTCGCGAAACGCTCATTGGATAAGGTACTGCCACTGCGCAAAGATAACAAATTTGTGACTATGTCCAGCTTTATAAACATAACTTTATGCAAAACAAAATCGGTGAATGTATAGCAGACAAAGTAATGAATCGTACATTGCGAAAGAACGAGCAAGCTAGAAAGATAGATGACATGTTCTTTTTTCCTTAAACCACCAGTCAAATACTTTTGAAAAAAAAATAGCAGATATCATATCAAAATTATTTTTAACTCAACTTATTCGAATTTAATACGTTGATGCCGGTTTACACTGAGTTAATAGGTTTTATAGATATGTTTATTTTTTCTTCGTGCTTAATTTGTCAATGCTCAACTTTTCTTATCATTAAAATTTTGCGCTTATCATTTCTCACATTTATCGATGTACAATCCGGGTGTGGATAAACTTCATGTCATCCACATTTACACTCACATCCAGCACATGGCTATTAGTTCTAATTTGTTGTAGTCGAAATGTAGAAAGGATTTTTCGAAACCAAAAACAAACAAAAAGTGATGAATAAGAAATATTTGCGAAAGTGCAATGGATGATTCATTGCTCTATCGATGAGTCATACTTTGACACTAGAAGGAGAGAATAATCATTGAAGAATCAATCACTCAATTTTTGTCCGCTGTGATTGATGCACGTTGTGCGTGTGACATGAGTTTCTTGTGTAAATATTTTTTTGTTAGGAAAAGGTATACAATATATACATATGTGTCTCGTCATTATTTTTTTATTTTTCAGTACATACATCTCATAAGAGACTCATTTTGATTGATAACGAAACTATCATTTATTTATTTTTGTATTCAAGTTCAATTATATAAGTTGGTTTCAAAGTGTTAGTTTGTTTCTATCATAGGCTTGAGCTATTTTTCTCTCATTATCCTAACGTTGCAAATTCTAACAAATACACTATTATCCATCCAACTACATTTGTCACAGTATGATTTATTTTAGCATTTTAGTAAAATTCGATTATGTCATTAGAAAGCAAAGATAATTTGGAAGTTACAAACAATCAATTAAAACAATGTCGAATATGTTTGGATAATGATAATCCTAATGATATAATTAGTCCATGTTTATGTAGTGGTAGTTCGGCTTATGTTCATCGAAAATGTTTAAATGATTGGCGATCAGAAAATGCAGGTGGAAAAAGTTTCAAGTTCTGTGATATATATCAATTCGAATACGGCATCGAAACTATTCTAACTGATCCGAAGACTGAAAGAGAAAGACTATTGAAGTATCATTTCTATGTTGCTCATGATTCAACAGTAATTATTTTATTGGTTCAATTAATTATTCTTGGCGTAGCATTTTTATTGAAAGCTATTGATAAGAAAGATGATAATATCAAAAACTTATTTTCACAATCAATTGATAGATTTACGGTTTATTACTTGAGCGCTTTTATATTATTATTAGCTATTGTAGGTTTTATTGCTGTAATTATCTTTTTTTGTGCTACTACAAGTAGTACGAATAGTCGTAGTAATGGTAGTAGGAATTCTTCTCAAAATAGCAGTATCAACATAAATGGATTGTTTACAGGTGCGGTAGCTATTGTATTAATATGTGCTGTTATTGGTTTGTTCGTTGGAATAATCGTAAGTGTAATCATCCTAAGAAAAATAATGAAACATCACACCAGTAAATTATGGTTACGACAAGAAGCAGAAAAATATATTATTAAAGATTTTCAAGGTCAAAGAAAAGAATTGGAAAAATATAAAAATCCCTCTAATGCAATAACAGCTAACACTACTCATGGTATGGCTGGAAAGTAAACATATTGTCATTAGCGTTTATTGCTTTATTATCTTTAATGAAATCCAATTAATACAATAGATGGAAACTTTTCAACTCACACAATGATAAAACAATTATTTTTATTCATGTAACACGAAACTCTAAAAATGTGTTTATATATTTTTGTACTTGTAGCTTATATTTCTTTTTTGCAAGTGACTACTTTTTTGACTGATAGTAACGTAATATAGTATATGACTCATCAGAAATAGATGTTCCAGTGTTTTCTGATTGAAACATCTTTCTGCCATAAATGATCGTCCAGGATTTATTCTTCGAAAAATGTAAAAACAAAACAGTTTTTTGAGTCATTGTCTATTTTCATTCTGATTTATTAGACATTTAGAACATTATTCATATCTTATGAATCATATTTTACAATCTCACCACATGCTACCATGTTGTTAAAGATTGGAAACTTTTATTTCATTCAGTAACTAAAACATTCTTTATCAATAAAAAAAATGACGCTTTCAAATCATATATGTTCTTAAAATAATAATATGAAATAAAAGTGTATGATTTATGCCATAATACTTGCGTCGCTAGATTCAACGAGAGGTGGACAAAACTCCGGACTAAATATTACAATTGAATAGCACAAACGTCTACCAGGACATCGATTATCAATAACACAAGTTGAATTTGGTTTGGCACATGTATTATTCGAATCACAAGGCGTTCCATATTCACAACTCATTTGTTGTGTACAAATATTTTCTCCTGTTACTGTTGTTGCACATTGACAAAGACTTGTATTTGAACAAGTACCATTATCCGATGTAGGATCACATGTACTTTGATATGGTGTAGGACCATCAAGATCTGCCATCACCCATACTATAATTTATAGTAAGTTACTAGTTAATTTAATTAATTCTTTAAGAAAACATACCTGTGTATGAGAGTACACTATAAGAAAAATATGAGAATATATTAGATATATCGATTCTACGATAAAAAATTACTTACAATGCGAATACAATAAAGTAGTGTTTCATGATTCACGACTTACACAATGAAATCAACTGTCGATATCTACAAATTGAAATAGATTTTGAATAAATCAATTTATTGTTAAATGTTCTTTTTATATCAAAAATCTATAACCAACTTATATATGATTGTGTTTTAGCTGTGTTTCTACTAAAATAATTATAAAAATGCACTATTTCAAAGTTCACATATTTGTGATTGAATATGCTTTGACGATGTTAGAAAACCAAGTAAAATAAAACACTCAATTAAGAGAATCTCAAGTAGCAAACAATATGTACTTTTTTTTCGCACTCGGATAATGGTAAAACAAAAAAGAAAGAAAAGAAAAACTGAGCACTCAACTACTAGATTTTCAAGTAGTAAATGAAATGTCTGTTCTTTTTTTCGTTGTTAGATGATGGATAGATTTCTTCAGATGTTGTTCTACGTACATCGAAAAAACAGTTGACAAAGAAAAGTATGTTTTTACTTAACTGAAAATATTTTGAAAGCATTTTGAACAATGAAGAACAAGAAAAAAGACGTGATAATTCAATAAAAAGAAAAACAATGCAGATGTATATGATTCGAAAAGAAGATTCGATCAGAATCAATCGTTTTTTGTTATTGAATAAACACTAATGAAAACCTTATGAAAAGAATTAAACTATATTCTTTCTTCCATCAGTACTTCTGTTTTACCAAGTTTTTCATTTTTTCGTACCAAGGTATGGTGCGCTTTTTCTTTGTCAACCACATATGTACACTCTAAGGACGAATTGAATAAAACGCTTGACTGAATTTCTTTTGTCTTTCGTATCTTCACTGCATATTTGTATATATATATCGTTAACAAAACTATCGATCACAATTATATTTCAACTATGCCATCATTCAGTGCATGTTTACCAAATGATAAATTACGTGAGGCTTCCTTTGAACATAGATTCATTAAATTGATATCTACTGGTGAAATTACACGGCAACAATTTAATACATGGCTGGCTCAAGATTATCTCTTCGTGATTTTTTATATTCGTTTTGGTGCTCATGTACTTGTACATGCTCCTCGACAAGATTATAAATTTTTAATTAAAGGACTTTCAACAATAGAAGAAGAATTAACTTGGTTTGAAAAAAAATTAAAAGAAAAAAACATACTCATCAATGATATTCAACCATTATTTGCTAATCGTAATTATCAACATTGGTTAGATGAATTGATGCACACTAAGAAATCGTATTTGGGTTTGATTACAGCATTTTATGCTATGGAACTTTGCTATTATGAAGCATGGAAATCGGTAAAAAATCATGATTATCAAGAATTTGTTAATCGATGGGGATCAGAAGAATTCGGACAATTTATTGAACAACTTCGAGTAATTGTTGATGCTGCATCAATAACTGCTTCTGATAATGATAAACAAGAAGCATGTCAGCTTTGGGATGACGTCATGCGATTGGAAGTCGATTTTTGGGATATGGCTATTAATGAGAAATCAGAATAATAAAGTATTTTTATAATATTGTCACTTTTCTTCTTGAAATAACAATAAAAAAAAATACAAAATTATTATTTATAAGTTTTCATGTTTAGATCATATTTAATATTAAATATACGATTCAAACTTCTATTGTCAATGTTTTTATTTTATTGCAAACTTCCGCATGTCATGTTTTAATAGCATTTTCAGACTTAAAACAAACACCAATATGAGATATGAAGATTAAAATGAACATATTTCTGTTTTTTTTCTGTCATATTTGATTCTAAGTTTCATTTCTCAGAGTCGTATTCAAATATATCCCTTTCATCACTTGAGGAAATTTGATTATTATACCAACAACGTCTTTTCTTATAGTTTCAATCATGACTTTGAAAAATTAATTCCAATATTTTCACACAAAATCTAAAATCCTCATTACTTGACTTATTCAATGAACTATTGTTACTTTTCGATCTTCTCTCTTGAATTTCGTCTCTAGTGGTATCACAAATGATATGTATGTACATTCAGTAAAAAAGAATCTAACTCTAATATTCAGGTCCAGACTCGATCATTGAAACGAAAACTGGTTCTCTAGATCTCAATACAGCAATAGTTGATATGTTTATTACTGAATCATGCATCGACTAGTAACCGTTTGGTTACGAGTAAAATGGAAAAATCAGTTTGATAATTTGATCTGTATAGGTCTCATTTATATTCTTGTTCCTAGTTTATATTACAACTAATACGAAAAATTCTTTGAATTTTCTCTTAAAGAGAAATTAGCTAAGGTCATATTTTACATCTACCTATAAAACATGACAAGTTGAAAAGACTATTACCATCAAACATGTTTCTTAAATTCACATTGAATTGTGTTTAATATTGACAAGATCATGGTTTCAATACATTAAGTAGTTTCGCAAGCATCTGAACGATCAGTATCATTACAACGTATTGAACGGCTTCCTATAGATATGTCTGTTGGTAAAATAAAAGATAATATGTTATGACATGAGCGATTCTTGTATAAAGAACGTCTTCATGCTCTGATCGCTAAATAAATGCATGAATAAAATAAATCAATGATATTTTTGTAAATCTATTAACACCATTAACATCAAAAAGGGTGTGGGTGGAAGATAATATTCATACTCGCACCCAAATTAAGTAGAAGCCATGACAATATCGTTAGAAGAATACAACATCAACCATCATCATTTAAATCCGTCTCTAATTTTAACACGGAAAAAAATAGAACTTTAATTTTAATCCAAATACTCCGATATCTTTCACATATGTGGATATCTGCTGCTACAACCAGATTTTTTTCGACCGTCTTTCTCGACCGATCAGATTTTGAAGGTGGAAGGATGGTGAAGACGAAATGCTCACTCAGTAGACGAGCTACAGATTTATATATATGTATAGAATCTGCCTAACTTCATTGATTTTACTCGATGTCTTTTCACAATTGTTTGAGTGTCAAAACTTCCTCTCATAAAATAACTAATGTGACGAATATCGTCTATGATTAATTGATATTCCGTTCGAAAAAGATGTACCGATTTCCATCTCGTATTAATTGACGGTAGCTAGCTTTAAGTTTATTGCCTATCCTAAAAGTGGGATTGATAAGCCCGTAGTAGAGCCATGCAACTTGGGGGGGGGGGGGGGGGGGGGGTGTTGATGTTTTGCTCTTCTCGTGATGAACACCCACACCCCACACCCTATATTGTGCGCGAGGCCGATTAATAGTAATTCAGGCAATACACTAAGACCAAAAAAAGAACAAAACCAATCCGAACTAAGATCGTTGACTCCGACCATACCTTGATAACAAAAAACACATAGAAAATCAATAAGCAAAGAGAAATAATAGAAGTGTTTTTTTCAATCTAGTAAAAATCTAAAAAGAAAAAAGATTTACCAATTATGTGTTATTTTATAGTCGACTTTTTTTGTTTCCGCATTATCATGACAGAAATCAATAAGTTGTCTAGAAATTTATACAATTTTCATTCATTTTCTCTCATAAAATAGTATCATTACGGAATTTAATCATATGAAAAGGGAGAGAAAGAAACCTACCTTCAAAATTAGACATTGCAAGTATGATGATTATGTATGGACAACCTTTACATGCACACACCCACACCCACACCCATAGAGAGATGTGTAAACATTAAATTCATTTTGAGAATATTAAACTAGTCATGTTGAACCTGTAGCTAGCGTTGAATAGCATATCATGACTGAGTTGTCATCGGAATTTTCGTCGTACATCTCGATGTATTTATTCTTTCTTGAACTATTAGAAACAGACATTAATATCAAATATTCCAAGCGATGCATCGAAAGATGAATACAGAGAACGAGATGTTGAGAGTGAAAACAATCTTGTTTTATATCTCTTGAGATTGATATTAACATCGTAGATCGACGAACATACATATAGAAGAATAAAGGCATAGTAAGAGTTGTGACTGAACAGCATTAATAAATTAAAAAGAAATATCAAATGTTCTGAAACATAGTTTTATTAAAAATGAAGACCAATCAATACTTTTGTGTGAGTATGTCTTCATCAGCTTTTTCAACTAAACGCAAAATTTGAAAAAATTCAAAAATAATGGTGATGAAAATACAAATACTTTTTTGCGAAAAAGAGATTTTGCCATCGTTTCAACAAAAACATCACTTTTTTTATTTTGCATTGAGTGATCAACTCTTTTCTTCCATTGGATTCTATTCTGAGCATTTGCCAGCAGGATTGAATACGAGAACAGAACATAAACAATCCAACAGACCAAATCGATGGAACTAAGGATAGGAAAGAACAGTAGTCACACACTTATCCTTAGTAAACATTTTTTTCACTCTAAAAGTCTCTCTTTTCTTATACTTGATCTGGAACAAACACTTCGTCAATGTTCATTATGAGAGCATTTCCATCTTTTAATATTTATTTGAAAAATCACTGACAATCATCAGTATGTCCTTCCTATGACAACCATGCTAAGGGTTACGAGTTTATCGATGAAACTGTAGAATGTTGCCATTTTCATAGGATAGAAAATAAAACTTAGATATTGTTGCAGAACAACTGGATGTGAGTGTTTCTTCGATATATCTTTTCATTCCAGGCGGTCGTAGTCAAAAATTAATATTCGTTATATATGCTTATATGTGTTCGTATGAATTTGGACATGTCATTATGTAAATTAGTGTGTTTGATTGATGAATAATAAGACTGACTTATCAGTATTGCGCTATATTTCAACAAATCAAAAAAATAAATTAGCAAATTTTTTTTTTCAGATACAAGTAAAATATCCATAAAATGTATAAAAAAAACTATTGAATATTTTATTTACATTTTAATTTAAGGAGAATACGAATTTTTTTTTATACATTTTGTAAAATAATTTTCGTTTTATATTCGAAATGGGTATTTTTTCTTACACAACCAGTGTCTTTTTATAATGACAACATGCGAAAGTATTCGATACGTGTTCTTTGTTATTGACATATGTGAGTCAGACAATATGGTCTTTTAAACCGAGAATGTTCTTTTTCCTTTATTCTTGTTACAACATACTGTAGTAATCTGCTTATGATTCATCATGTTCTCTTTTCTCTAGTATTGACTCACGTCTAAAATAGCTATATAAGTAAGTAATAAAAAAACAAAGCATACACAAACACATATTTACAACATTTGATAATGCTTCGAATCAAACAAGATTCAACAACATCAGTTCTTACACAAGAACAAGGTTATGTACCGTTAAAACGAGTCAATGTGGAAGCAACAATTCGTTCATTTGCTGCCGATGTAACTATAACACAAGTATTTCGTAATGATGAAAAACAATCAATCGAAGCTGTCTATTGTTTTCCAATTGAAGAACAAGCAGCTATTTATTCTTTTATAGCTCGTATTGATGATCGTGAAATAGTCGCTCAATTAAAAGAAAAAAAAGAAGCACAACAAGAATATAATAATGCTTTACAACAAGGACATGGAGCTTATTTATTAGAACAAGATGAAAATTCTCAAGATAATTTTATTATTAATGTTGGTGCTTTACCTCCATCAAAAGAATGTACAATTACTATTGCTTATGTTACTGAATTAGATTTTATACAAGGATCAATAATTCGATTTGTAGTTCCAACAACTATTGCACCTCGTTATAATCCTAGTAAAGGTACTGTTGCATCACCTGCAGGTACAAATTCAAAATATGTTCAATCAACTCCTTATACAATTGAATTTCGTTGTCGTATTGATAAGATGGGTAGATCTGAACAAGAATATATTGCACGTATCAATTCACCATCTCATCCAATTCAAATTGATTTTGCACAACAAGATGCTTATATAATTACGTTTGCTCAACAAAATACTCATTTAGATCGAGATATTCTAATTAATATTGAATTGACTGATAAACGAGTTAATACAATTGTTGCTGTTGAATCAAGTGCTATTATGGCTGCATTTACACCAACAGAAGAAGATTGTCGTCAAGGATTAAATAATGCTCAAATAAATGAATTTATTTTTGTTGTTGATTGCAGTGGATCAATGCAAGATGAAAATAAAATTGGATTAGCTCGTCAAGCTATGTTAGTTTTTCTCAAAAGTTTACCTGTTAATTGTTATTTTAATATTATTCGTTTTGGAACACAATATAAAAGTCTTTTTACAGAAATAACTGCTATTTATAATGAAGAAAATGCACAAAAAGCTGAACAACTCATTACTGGAATGAAAGCAGATTTAGGTGGTACGGAACTAGTAAGTATTTTTATCATGGATTTATTTATTTATTTTTTTTTTTGTGTTTACTAATTTATTTTTGAAAAATTTATAGACGAGTCCTCTTCAATGGATTGAACAACATTCACCAAATCAAGGTCGTGCTCGTCAAATATTTCTTTTAACTGATGGTGAAATATCAAATGTTACGGAAGTTCTCGATTTATGTCGTTCAATGGCTTTGTCTACACGAATATTTTCTTTTGGTTTGGGAAAATCACCTAGTCGATCTTTAGTTAAAGGTCTTGCTCGATCAACCAATGGTCGATTTGTTTTTGTTCCACCTAATTCAAGTGTCGATGTATATGTTGGAGAACAATTACAGAGAGCTCTTCAACCATGTATTACTAATATTCATGTCAATTGGAATCTTGGTGTTAATGTTCAAACTGCTCCAAAACAATTACCTCCCGTTTATTTCAATGATCGTCTTATTGTTTATGCTCTTACAAATGATAAAACAATTCCATTTGATCACAATTCTTCTGTAGAACTTCAAACTGAACCTGATCATTGTTCAATAGGTATAGCAAAAGTTAATCAAATCCCGAGCGTGACTGATAATGAAACAATTGCACGTCTAGCAGCTAAAGCACTTATTCTTGAATTACAGCATGCTAAGCTTCCGTCATCAACTGCCAAAAAAGTGAAAACAGGTTCGACACAAACACGATTTCAAAATTTGGTAGCATCAGATGAAGAAAAAATGGAAGTGGTTTCCGATGAACAGACAACCAAGCAACGTATCATTGAATTATCATTGAAATACAATATCTTAAGTCCACATACGGCATTTATCGGTATAGAGAAGCGGACAAATGCAAGTAATACTGACATGGTACTACGTGAAGTACCAATTGAAATTTCTGCTGATGATCAACATTTATTTTCACCACCAAGAATGCAGTTATTGAGTGGTGGTGGTGGTGCAATTCGTCATCGTGCCGGCTATGGACGTGGTGGTGGTGGTGGTTTTCGGGGCAGAGGAGCTATGAACATGGCAGTCAGCAGCCAGAGAGCGTCGAACACGAAATGTTTAAATGTAACCACTTCGAGTGCTTATGAAACGATGGAATTTGATCAAAATTTACTCGTTAACCGACAGAAAAGTGCTCGTTCATCATTATCAAGGCGACCTATGCAAATAGATGCTGAAGATTATACACGCGAATCGAGAACCATCCGTCAAAACACTGATGTATGGCCTTCAACTGATCAAGATATTGTTCGTTATTTGATTAACAAACAAAAGTTTAATGGTCTATGGAATTTAGACGATGATATTATTAAGAACTTAACAGGAAAGTCTCTTGCAGTTTTTCAATCAATAAATCCAAATGTTGACAATCAAATATTAATTTCAGCCATTATTATCATTATACTTGAGACCCGATTTGCTAGCTTTTCATCATTATGGCACGGTGTAGTTCAAAAAGCCCGTCAACAACTCATTGATTCGGTTAAAAAAGATTCAAAAAATTTTGATACATTACTTAACGATATTCGTCAGCAACTTTGAATGACTTTTAGTTGTTTAGAAAATAAGTAAAGAGTCTTATATATTCGTGTTATTAATTTTATAATTCTGTTTTTGTCTCTATCATCAGAAGGATTTCAATGTTAACTAAAATACTATCTATTGTTTAAAATTATTTTAATTTTTTACGGAACTAAAATATTTGATTTATGAAAAAAATGATATTTTACATGAAAGATACACATTCAGAAGAAAAAGAACAATTTGAATAGAAACCAAGGTGAAATCACAAGACAAAGAGTAGTTTGATATTATTTGTACTGATTGTATTTAAAAGTTCTATTTGCTAAAATTTTCGTTGTTGCAGCAACTTATAGAAATAAAAGCGATTTATACTTTTGAATTTTTTCGCAAAATAAACTTGAGCCAATGTAGTTAACTAACCTATCAATAACATGAATGTATTACATTAGAGTTGTGAGACGTATTGGCACTCTGTCTTTGGTAATAGTTTCGTTTTAGAAGTCTTAAAAATTGATCTATCTTATATTAGATCACTGTGTTCTAGATGGAAACATATGACTTAATTTCAATCACTACAGCACGAGTAAAGAATAAAATCTTTGACGAATACTCGAAACAAAATTCAAACAAAAGCAATCTTGAATTTATATAAGTTACATTAATTCTATACATAATTACATCACATAAAAAGCTGATATAGTTTCAATAGCAGGATAAAATTTGTCACCATAAGGTTCGAGATCTCCCATTTCAGCTAATGAGTAATCTCTTATTAAAGCTAGCCGTACAACTCTCCAAGTATGTCTTTTTTTCTAGTGATGATTTAGAATCGTTATGTAAATTACCTGTTTTTGATTGTTGTTTCGGATTGAATTCTACTTCACTACTATGAACACGCCAAATGACGTGAACTATGATGTTTTATATGATTAGTTCCCTATTATCACATTGTGTTCCACGACTTGGATATCTTACTTAACAACTTAGACATCTTTTTTTTATTTGATTTATATATGATTCTGTCGCTGCAGTATCAAATATATTTTTGCATTTAATCATTTCTTGGCACATACTTGTTCGATCAAATAATAATAATTGTGTAAAACTTTCTTTAAATCGATGACTTTGTTCAAATAAATCTTTACTTGATAAAAATTGATTCATTTAATTCGCCTAATGCTTGTTTTAATTCGTCATGTTTACGATCAGCTATTTGTTTAGCTCGTGTAATTAAACATCGTAGTGTAATAAGTATAAGATCGCTTGCAATTCGTGGAAAAATTTAAATATATCCAATACTATTGTATTGGTGATGTTTGCAGTTTAATTAAATCATCAACATATTGCATCAAATTTGTTATTAATTCTGCATCATTATAAGATAATTTTATTGTTGATAACATTGTGAGTGTACATATGGATTCGAATCATCTAGTCAAGTTAACTGGTTCTTACACCCACACCCTCAAGTCACTGCACTTGTAAAAGTAAAGCTACATGTTTCTAGTGCATAATTTGAATTGAGTATTAAAAAACTACGCAACTGTTACAAAAAGTGTTTATTTTTTTTCTCACTTGATTTCACAACGAAATGGAAAAGTGTAATCCTCTCTAAGAAAACCGTCTATTTTTTGAAATTTTGTAACGATTAGTATTTTGTGAATAACTCAGTTCTGGTTCAACAGAAACCAATGAAATTTTTATTGGTAACATGTCTCGATGATCTCAATGCATAGCAGAAATTTCATTGCATTTGCTCTTGTCAAATAGGCGATGTGGGATGGTAAAGATTTAAAAAAATGAAATTTCGTAACGTTGATGGCGCCCGAGAACGATATTTTTCATCAATCGTAATAGATTCAACGTCAGCGATTATGGATTCTATAGTATTCTTATACTATTTGCTACGAGAGTAAAACATAGTTTGTTACAATCTGTAGTATTGATTTTATATAGAATAGAATTTAAAGTTAGTGCGATTTGCACGCTGTGTTGTACAGAGTCGAACGAAAATACTTTTAAAGAAAACTTTGTAAAGGTGCAATTGATTGATACCATGTGCATCTAAAGTTAAAGTGTAATGCATCATAATTCTTCTTTTTTTCTTCCTTCCATTTTTTTTTTGAAGAAACAAATTGCATTTTTGATTTCAGTTCAAAGCAAGTTGTTTAGAATTTCTTTTATCATTTCACCCCAGTCGAGTTTTATATAAACTTATTTTCCATCAGTTAATCTCTTTCATTCTAGACTTCTTATCTTTGAACATTTTCAGTCATGTCCTACTCTATCACAAAGACAAACATATACTCGAATGATATCAAACTCCCTGTCGTGTTATGGTCAAGAATTATTTTGCAGACGAAGCCATCATTGAAAGAACTTCATCAAATTTCAAGTATCTCCCATTTTTTTCGTGCATTGGTCTTCGATCCATGGTTCATGAAGGAATATAATAGTATCTGTCCAATTTTTCGGCAAGATCTTGTCATTGATATCAATTTTGCATGCACATCAACACATGCTGAACCATTCTAAAACACAATACCAATTACTGAAGGTGGCTTCTATGTCAAAAAATATAACTTGAATAGTAGTAAACTGTCTTCTATAAGAATTGAAACAAATCATCCATTATTTGGTCAAATTTTAACATTCAATCAAGAAATAACAAATATTTGCAATCTGTTTAAACTTCATCAAAGCCAGCCAATGCCTACTTTTACTCTCTCATTTTGACTTCTTTTGGATTCTTCAAATAGAGTAAATAGTTCTATACGCTATATTAACTTTCGTTTCAGTTGTTTCAATCGATTAGAGAGATGCATTGGTGTTGATATCGATGAAAAGAGAAAATTAAAAGTCGAATATTCCTGGGAAAATCAAGAGGCATTGTATGCTGAAACTTCGGAACCATTAGAAAACAACAAATGGTATCAAGTCGTCATCGTCCATTGTTTGTTGACGTCAATCATTAAAGTTTATTTGAATGGTCAAATTTTAATACAGAAATTTCTTCGCAAAGATTTACACGCACCATGTCCTTCGGTTAACATTCATAGTGTTTTCTTTGATGGCAGTTTAGCAGATATTGCATTCTGGACGAGAGCATTGTCACCTTTAGAAGTGAAGTTAATATATGAACAGAAAACTTCGGTTGATAAAGTCAATATGGTTCAAGGAATGTTAGAATGGATCAAAGAGATTGAGTAGATGAGCAAGAAGCTTTTGAAATTCTACCAAACTTCTTTTATAGAAATCTTTGAATTCGAATAGGTGAACTATACTTCAATTTTCAAAATAATCTAAAAAACGATCTTCTACTACGAATGACCTCTTCAATGGGATTTTCTTCTTTTTTTCTGTGATACGATTATTACGATTGTGTTGTGTATCATCTCGCATAGTCTTGAACCAATTGAATTGATTACTTAACGTTTATATTTATTGAATTTCAATATAGCTTTCATTCACAACCGATCTCAAGTCTTCTTTCGACCGTCTTAATGAAGTTTCAAATATCTTTTCCTTCAAGTTCACTTCTGATCATATTCTCTCATCTTATACTAAATGCCATCAAGTTGTCTTATAACCGTTTTGATTAACAAAATAAATACATCAACAATCAGATTGAGTATCGATCGAAGACTTTTTTAAAAAGTGTTCTGAGAATATTCATGAAAGAGACACTGTGGCAGAGCGATTAATTCAGTAAACATATTATTTCAGATAAGTGAAGATTGTTGGCAGCTGTTCAAGTGTGATTCGATATATTGATTCACTTTGATTCTTTCAATAAGTGTTCTCTTCGAATGCAGAATATTGCTACTAAATTGCCTAAAATTTGGTGAATCGATCATCATAGAACATATGATTAAACTCGGAAAGAGTATTAGAATGTGAAATAGACCCCTTAGAGTAATACATGAAGAGAGTTGAACGATGTAATAGATTCTTTCTCGATATCCTCTGATTTCGTCAAACTGTGTATCATTGGAATAGGCATGAGAATTTA
>CAJNOP010000844.1:0-24034 GCA_905250075.1 Rotaria sp. Silwood1 | reverse complement strand
TTTATCTTCAGATTGATTTTGTTACAATACAAAATGATCAAAGAAAAACAATGATAAAATGTATCAATTTCGATTGTTATTACTTTTTTAAACAAATAAAAATAAATAATTGATATTAATTCAATGGTGAGAATATGTTAACATCTATTCTTATTTTAGCAAATCACTATTTATTGACCTTCGTATGATTCTTTATGCTCTTAACAAAGAAATCTGTGCATAAATACCGTGAAAAGAATGTTAACAATAATTTGTGTTCGAATTTGATCATTTTCTCATATTCTACGATTTTCAATAAAAAAAAAAAATCTAGTTGATAGGAGATAAAAATGAATAATCCATAATCTTCAAATTAGTTTGTGAAATAGGTATCATTACTTTTTTTAATGGATAGAAAACATCCTTCGATCACTAATATAGATTATTTGGACAATTCTCATAATCGAAAGTGAGACAAAAGAGAAAATAATAGTCAAAATAAATCCCTTTTTCGAATGATTTGTCAGTAACCAATATTCATGCCTATCAACTATTTTCATGTGTTTTGGTTGTCAATAAAATAATGTTTATTTACACGGGAAAAGAAACAATATTTAACATGAAAATGTCCATGTGCTGACGCAAAATATGACGAAGAAAATGTTTTTCTTCGGTTGATCGAACATCGTAGTTAGATATATCTCACCTTGCATTAAATACCGTCTCTTTCTCTCTTCTACCTATATGAATAAATATAAAAGTATCATTATACACATTTGATTCACGTCGTTCACAATAGTATAGAAACAGGAAGATGTTTTCTCTTCAACAAACTGCTTTCATCTGCTTTCTTCTATTGAGTAAATTTATTTTCTCGAACAAGGTTCTTTTATTTTCAACTTATTGTAGCCTTTATTCATTTGATTGATGGTCTGACATGTTATTCGTGTACGGGTGCGAAATGTGACGATCACTTTCATTCAAACAATATTGAACAAATAACTGTACGTGATGATCAAGGATATTCATGTGCTGTAAGTGAATAGCTTTTTTCAATCTTATATCATTTATTTTCTTTAAATAGAAATATTGGTCTCCAGAAACTGTTGTAACTCCTAGCCATATCATGCGAACTGCTTTAAGATTTTGCATACCAAATAATGTCCTAGGAATCGGTGTATTCTGTTGTTCGACAGATTTATGCAACGATGCCACCAAAATGATATCGTTACCTTATTTTATCTTCAGTCTGCTGCTGATCATTATTTACCTTCTCTATTAAGACAATTTCGATAAATTCTTTTCGATAATATACATTTTATATTGTTACTTCTTAACTCAACTTTATTATTCTTTTGCTTGTTTAATTTATGTAAATTTCCTATCTATAAAAAAAAATATTTTTACTCTGGTATTCTCAATTTTCGTTATTGATTAATTATCCACTGGTTTCTTATCGTATTCAATATTCCTATTCGTGTATTTCCTAGATTTCTATTCTTCATTTCCAACTAACATCTATTATCTCTTTACCTTGATTTATCTCATCAAAGGCATATCGAACTGATGGGAACTAAAAAAAAGTTTGTTTTTGTTTCTTTTCATCTTATTGAGAGCAGAACAATGAAAAATATCAGAAATATTTTTTGTGTACGGAACCGATAGTTACACTACTATCTGTTATTCAGTTACATCTAACAAAAAGTTTTGTGATTTTGATTATTTCATTAGAAAAGATCTTATTCGCGAGAATGACGATTATTCATACACATTAAAGTAGAGAACACTACCTTTCTCGACATAAACTTATCACTCACTGTGTTTTTATTTTTTATGTTTGGTTAGCACAAAGACGAATATATTTTGGTTCTAATTGGTTCTCAGCAAAATAAATGCAGATGTTTTTTAGTATCTCGATATCTAAAGCAAGAAAAATAGGTAATAGTGAAAGCACTTATATATATTTTTGTCTGTCTTTGCTCAACAAAAATCAGAAAGTAAACATCAATTATATTCTACAGGTAGGGAGGCATTTATTTGATGATCAATAAAGTGTCAATAATTCTTCCTTATTGAGAGGAGTAGAGTAACAATGAATAGTAAATGAACAAACATAGATTTATATCAGAGTGAATGGATACTTTTTTTCATACAATTCAAATTTCAGCTGGATTTGTGTCTAACAATTTTTGCTTCCGTCGATCAATTTGGACAAGCTTTTATATTTATTCCTCTCTAAATGTCTCACATAGATACCAGAAGATATCATTGGATAAGATTGTGCATCTCTCATTCCCTCATTCGAGTACCTATAATATTTTCTTTTTGATTAAGCTAATATGAAAGCAACTGTGTAAAATCGAATAATCAACGGTGTCTACAATATGTACATATTCTACGTAAGACGATGCTGTATAATGCAGAAGAGAAAAATAATAGGAGGGTAGATCATACTATATTTTCTTATCACATTGAGGAAACAAAAAAGAGATGGGTAACATCGTCGAAGGAAAGAAAAAACAGAAGCATCGACAAAGTACTGAGAACATGAGTGACAAGATTGATAGGACATAATATGATATGCTACCATGTACTTGTGGATTCTTTGGCTTATAGATCACAAAGTGTTATACAAATAAAACTTCTATAAACGAGTTATTGAGTTTTCAATAGTGACCTAGTCACAGTGAGAACATCAAAGATCTTTGCTTCCTTCTGTGAAAGTATTTGACAGTTTCCAGCGTAAAGGCAATGTGAACGTTCTATATTGCAAATCTGCCAGTGATTTTACATATATAACAAAAATCTTCTAACCAAAACTGTTCATTTAGAAAGTCAATCTATCCGAGAGATATCGTTGAAAATCTCGTTATTTTTTCCTGAATGCAAAATATGAGATTTTACAAATTTAACTGTATTACGACTTCCTTTAATTAACTTTGTCCGACTTGACTAGATCACTCGCACGAAATTCGATACATGCAAATGTTCTATTAATTGAATACTTCCAGAGAATCCTATATATTTCGATTAGAAAAACTCAAAATATTCCCACCACCATAAGACGTATTTTATCAACATGCCTTCATCATTGGCCATTTTTTCTTGAAAGTCCATGAGTGTAATAGAAGAATTCGCTTCAACAGTCATACCTCAAGAAAAAGTATAATAATCGAAGCTGCTTAGTCTTTTCTCTAATGAAACTAACTCGGACGATTCGGAAGAGCATCATGTCAGAGGCCATCTAATACATAGAAACATTCTTTCCTCACCAAGAAGCGCCAACAACTTTAATTCGGTTAGGTTTTCCATTGTTTAGTTGAGAGCAAGAGTAAACTTGTACTGTTTTTATTTTCAGATGACGATGAAACACAAACAAAGAAGAATAAAAAGTATCACAAGATCAATAATACGTCATTTTCTTTTGTTGTCTGTTCGATCTAGCATAAGAATGGGTTTTTTCCTCCCTTGATTTTCAAATGGCTATATAATAATTGTAAAGATTGTTTCTCGGAGGAAAGGAAACCAAAGTGTATAGTACGTGCACGTTTGATTTTGATCGACTGTCAAGCTTCGTCAAGGAAAACCTGTCCTATACTCTCCATTCCAAACCTACTAATGTTTAGAGAATGTGATGGATTTTGCATCTTTCATACAACACCTATTGCAAACTGAGAAAAGTGCGAAAACGTTTCGTATTTCTCTTATGAGTCATGGTATGAAGGTCATGACCTAGGTTGCTCAAGTAAAGTCTACTGATTTGTACAAAGCCTGTCCCATTTTGTAGAGGGTGTGTGGATGTGGGTGTGTGTATCTCCTTCTTGACCACACCAACACCCATATCCCACACCCATCCTTGAATATATATGCTATTATTTAAAAAACGCTTTACGTTGAACAAATATAACTGGTACTACTAGTAGACATGATTGCTTTAATTTTTCTTCTATTAATAAAGTACTTTATTTATCACATCGTGCTCCATAAATACATAAACTAAATTAAGTAAAACTACAAGAAAACCCTATGAGAATTTATACAACAAATTTCAAATGACACTTATGAATGATAAGCACCATCTTCCACAATGCATTTGGTAACTCTATTGTTTTATTCATTGGTTATTTCAACTATACAATACACTATAAAACCGTAAACATAAAGAAAAAGTGATCCGTTTTAGTAATAGTTAAGTGGTTCAAACGTTAATAAAATGAATGTTAATCCATAAAGTATGCAGGCTTTTACTTCAATGTCATGTTAAAACTAAAATGAAAGCTGTAAACGCCATTGATGTGAAATTAAAATGACTTGCAACACGATGTAGTTGTTGTTGTTAATCATTCAAAATTGTTTTATACGATTCATTTTGGATTACATCTCTTTATTCTTGTTTACCTAATGTTTGAGAATTGCAATAAGGAAGGAACTCAACTATTATAATGAAATTAGTAATAGATGATTTGTGATTATTTTATGTATTTGTCACCAATTACGCTTCAAGCGATAAGATATACGCCTTTCTTTTAATAGAGAAAAAAAAGTTAAGATGACAAAAATAAAGATAGAGAACAAGATGAGTAATACAAGCTATCTTTTACATATCAAGATTTCTATACTTAAGAAAATTTTACCATAAAAATAATTCCAATTCAATGTTATTCAAGTTATTGTAATCGTTTTTCAAGTCGCACATTGATGGCTTCAGGTGCGATAACATTCGTTTCTCGTAGAACCATTCCTTGACGGATCTTTTCACCAGGTAGAATATTATATGTATGTAATAAACCTGCCAAAGACATTTTCAATGCCATCACAGCAAATCTCATTCCAACACAATTTCGAGGCCCAACACCAAATGATAGGAAGGCCGCAGGATGACGTTGTATGGCATGACGTTCGGGAATAAAAAGGTTAACATCTTCTGGTCCCCAGAGATCAATATTGTGATGAAGCGAATAGATGTCCGGCATAATTATCGTACCTGAACAATGAGAAGTAAGATTAGTTGATATCTATAGCATTTTTGTTCTCAAGCAACAAGCATGAAATGTTTTCTTCACCTTTTTCGATTAGATGGCCGCAAACAACCGTTGTTTCATTGCACTCTCGAACTCTTACTCTGCCTGAAAATGAATGCATCCGAAGTACTTCGCGCAAGAATAAATCCATATATGACATATTAGCAATCACATCATAATTGAGTTCCTTTATGTTATCTTGCCAATGTTCATCAATTTCTGCTTGTAGTTTTTTATGAACTTCAGCTTCTGTAGCTAAAATATAAGTGGAAAATGCTAGCATTGCTGCAGTTGTTTCGAAGCCAGCGACCATAAAAAGAAAGATGTTCATCAATACTTCGGTATAATGCAGATGCTTGGACATTAGTTCGTTGTCTTCGTGATCCTATAACAACGAAAAATACGGTAATAACTAGATTTTTTCTTTTATCAACTCAAATTCACCTTGACTTCATCATTAGTTGCTACATCCAACATCAACTGAAGTAAATCTGTTTGTTTCTTTCCAGATCTTAATCTTTCTTTAACTACATTTTCGACTTGTTTCATAATCCATACAGTAGGCAGGTCTTCAGTATTAGACATTAGCCAAGGCATTAAAGTACGGATTGTATCGATAAAAAAGGAATGAGCCTTGACACATTTCGTGAGCAATGGCGTAAGAAACGGCATAACAATGGACAATTTGACGATAAAGAGATTCTCTATCTTTATAGCCGCACTAGCTGTTGATTTTTTCATATAAATATTTTCGACATCGTTTTGCATATCCGTATCGATACCAAATATACAATGCCCTATATACATAAATATATTTATATACATTGTAGTAGAAATCAGCAATTAGAAATCAACTCTGTCCTAGGAACAGAATAATCGTAGTTTCATCTAATTTTATTCAATTTAAGGCAACTTTAGAGAAAAACTAAGATAGGTGAGCATTCAAGCTAAGTCATTCATTTTCACTTACAAATAATATCCATGGTTAATCGTCTATAGAACACAAATATATTGAATTCTTGACCATTCATGTCGTCAAGTTTGACCATCATTGATTGGATACATTTGTTTATAAGAGGCATCATCATTTTTAATTTTGCTGCTGAAAATGTTGGGTTTATCACATGCCGTTGACGTCTCCATCGATTTCCTTGTGCAAAAAATAGATGTGCTCCTTTTTCTATGTGAATACGAGAAAGAAAATTTACAGGACGCGAATGAAACGATGAGAATTGTTTTATATAAACTTCTTGCAAAAAATCAGCGTCAGATACAATATACATTGGATTTTTTCCTTCGAAAAGACCATAAATAGGACCATAGAGACGAGTCCATTCGATGATGGGTGTGAAAGAGAGAGGTGTGTTCCAAATTTTGAGTAAGTTACCAAAGAAGAACTGTGGTGATGGTCCAGGAATATTTCGACGAACGAAATATTTATAATGTGATTTCAAATTCAACACATATATAACAAATAGAATGATAAAAGCAACGAACAATATGGTAGTAATAAACATGTTTTTTATGTTTTGTAAATGCACATTCACATAAATATGCTTTGAGAGCGTGACGAATTATAATAGACTCTCGTTCTTTTCTCTAGTCATGAAATCAAATATACGTCATTAATAACTGGTCTTTATATAGCTTCATTACATTTACTTGGAATATTCGTTTTATCATTTTCTTTTCATCTTCTTTGAGTTTTTTTTTTATCTTTTACAATTTTGTGTTCTTGACAAATTCTGCATTCAATCATTCAATGAAACATCATAGTCGTATCTATGATTTATTTATCCCTCGTGGATTGATCTACGACGTTTAATTACCTTTCATGACGTTAGCAAAAATAAAACATCATAATAAAACAAAAAGATGTAATAAGCAAGCAAAAGATATTTTTTTTGTTCAGAACAGCCAAAGATGATAGTAATTACAGAATTCAGAATTTTATACACTTGTTTTTTTTTTCTTAGTTCATAATGAAACACAAAATAAATGATTATCGAGGATGCTGTGACATTTCAACACATCTATTTAGTTATTTATTGGTACAGTTCTTAATAGTTTACAAGTGCGGAAAAGATTTGATTCTCTGATAATTGCAGAATATGCTACCAGTTTAAGAAAATTAGTGGAATATCAAAAGAATTTTTTGTAACAAAGTGTATGAAATATAAATCAAGGAGAACATGCAGTATTTTGAAATTAAAGTTTTATCCTATTTTTTATCAAATAATAAAATAGGATTGCAAATTTTATTGTACAAACGATGAATATTGAACATGTTACTCTCAATATAGAATTTTGTTCAACGTGACATCAGCTTTCAAATTCTAATCGAAATTCGATAATAATTTAGATATTTGATTTCGAAAGTAATCATTATTTGTTTATAGAAGTTTTATGATTAATTGTATATCACCTAGCTGTTTTCATAGTGGTTATCGGCAAAGTATTATTCTGTTATCAACAATAAAAATTCAGGAAAATTCTACAAAGTTTTTAAATTCTTAGGAAGATTCTGTTTTTATCTAGGAGAAAATGCTGTAGAATATTTCGTGTTCTACTGATGAACTGTATAATTTTATTTCAATAATGCAGAGTTCTTTCAAGTTTTAGAAGAATTTCATGTTTAGAACAAGAAAAATGCTTTAGATAAATGTGTCTTGCATGAAATATTATCTTCTACTAGGACATATAGAATTCTGCTGAACTTTCTTATTCTAAGTAGAATTTTTATTTATTGAAAATAAAATATGAATTATTTCTTTATCAACATTCCTACCATTTGCTCCATTCAAGTTGGTATTAATAAGATACTCACTTATTTTCATGTGATACCTGTTTGAATAACAGCTTAAAAGGTTATTCGTTTTCTTGTATACAGTGATCTTTTGCAGCAAAAAAATCTAAAATCATTCATCATTTGTCAATAATTTACGATCAGAGCTGAGTGATACGAACATTGAGTTTCATAAAGATAGTTTCTATAGAGGAAGGGTTGTCTTTCTATTGGTCTTCGTTCTATCCGACGTTGTTGACCGAGACGTATAGAATCGAAAAATGCGCAGCATCGATAGGTAGTCTAGAGATAAAACCAACAGAGTAGGACTTGTGTGAAAGTGAAACGAGCAGATGTTTTATATTAAGTAATCAATACTCATTTTTATTCATTATCGTTATTAATGGATTTATTTCGTTGATTTACGAAATGATTTAGTTTTCGTTCCATATATGTTAATGACAACGTTGTTCGGTTGCAAATTTCCTGTTTTTCAATTTTTTTTTCAAAAAAAAATTTGATTAAAACCTAATACTCCCTCATTTTCATTCACTTGAGAGTATTTTTGAAACTTCAATTGAACGGCATCCTCATTTTACCTGTACAGTGAAATAATAATTTATAATTCGGGTCTGCTCAGTACAAATATGCATGTGCATACAGTTTGGTTTTTTTTTCTCCTTATTATCTATACGTCGAACTACAATGCAAAAAATAATTTGCGAACCATGTGAAATAAGAATAAATTGTCACTTTCAGATGGTTAACATATAATCTAAAAGATTAAAGTGTAGAAAATTAAAATATCGATGTTCAAAACCGACATGAACAGCATATGAACATGTTATAGAACTTTTCTTTTTAGGTACGTTCATCTGTTTTTTTCGGGTGCTTCATGGATGCGAGTGTGGGTATGCATGAGACTTCTTTTGAGTACCATCCACACTCTCACACCCTGAGTGAGTATACGGGTGAACGTGTTCTCTTTTCTAATACCTATACCTACCTATACTCTTCTACAGAATTCGTACGTCCATCTTCAATACTAAAATGTCACATTTTTTCTCTTATGGTTTATTGAACTCAAATTTTCAGGATAAATTCGTATTGGTCAGGTTGAAACACAAACGGCACACGAAACTATTCCAGTATGTGATATAGAAAACCGCCATTTCAGTAAGCAAATATAATGGAAACCTTAGGATATAATGAGAAGATTGATGTCGAAATATGAGCATTTTTAAGCGCCTGAACATGCTTAATTGACTGAAGTGTTTTGAAGCATATCTGTTTCTGAAGTTTAAGCTACTTCAAATGATTCATACTAGACCAGCAGCTTATAAGTACCTGCAAATACGATATACAAGTATTTATTAGCTTTCTACATGTATGTAAGCATATACGAATAGCTTGAAAATATCTTAAAATGAGACATCTTTGTTCATATGAGTACTTCCAACTAAAATGTCTTCTCAATGTTAGTCATCCATAATATAATCTTGGCTTGAGAATTCCAGTTCGCTATAGTATGTTCATTGGAAATAATAATGTTGTAAGTTACGGTACACAGCCATTTTATCGAAGACCTTCGCATCAAAATCTTGAGAGATACTTTAGATACCGAGCTGAGTTATCCCGAATAACCGAAAATCGTTGTTTGACTGTACTTAAAATATGAGTCGATAGGCTGAGGTCCATCTTGTATCATATTGACGGTCAGCACCCAGGTCATTGTGAGTAGCATTTCAAACTAAAATATCAAGATTGATTTTTCCCATTCTTTCATAAGGTTTCCATAGAGTTTGTACTATGCGATGATGATTTGCTAGATGACGAGCTGAACGCTTTTTTTCTGCACGCTGTCTTTTTCTAAACTATCCTAGAAGGTTATTCTAAAAACTTATTTCTTTCAATCAATTTAGCAAAAGTTAATCATTTTGTAGTGATCGATAAGGCAAGTTTGGAGAACGACTCTGATTGTTTGAAAAAATTTTGAAAATAAAAAATCACCGATTTTTTTCAAATCATCTTTTGTTTCCTTTTTGTTAGTTGCTACTTTGTTCAAGCGCAGTGTTTTAGTTCTTCTTTAATTCTCTTGACGTTCAGTATGCATAAAGAAAATAGTCCTTGTCGAACGTCGGGCTCATTGAATAGAAACAGAAAAGAAATCAAATTGTCTGAGACGCAGCGCGTCTTGTTTACAGAAAAGAAAAATATTTCATTGTTTTTTAACTGTTTTCCTTTCCGTTTTAGAGTTTTTTTTGTGAAGAGGCGCCGATATTTTAGCCAATCAAATAAAGTTCGATACATGAAGATTGACATCCTAATGCCTCGAGTGTTTCTCTTTTTCTTCTTCTGTGTGAAACTCTTTTTAGACCTGTTTCCTTCAAACTAAATTGAATTTAGTGAAGTTTGCTTTTTGTAAAAAAAAAACAATTGGAGAAGATAAGAAAAAAAATACAAAAAAAAAAGAAAATAACGAGAATCGATATGCCACACATTAAACACATTATCAAAAAGCGTAAAATAAATTCTATTATTATATTTTTCATTCTGAAAAAAGAAGCGAATGTACTTCAAACAACAGAGTTTATCGTTTTTGCGTTTAACAACAAGAGATCCCTATGATTATTGTTAAGGGTATGGATCATCTTCTCTGGTACACCCATAATCTTATTTTATCAAATAGTATCTAGCTGTTGCAAAT
Organism: Rotaria sp. Silwood1; assembly: GCA_905250075.1. NCBI lineage: Eukaryota > Metazoa > Rotifera > Eurotatoria > Philodinida > Philodinidae > Rotaria > Rotaria sp. Silwood1. Next base: position 13,542 of record CAJNOP010000844.1, on the reverse strand, counting down.
CAATGGATATGATTTCATTTAAAGACAGCATCAGAGTATAAAGTTACTGTCATTTGATATAGAGTAAATCATTAAGATGATGAGAAAAAATAAAATAAAATAAAACCATGCTTAAGTTTCACAGAAATCAACTCAGTCAATACGAAACTATAAACTCGAGTTTGATTCACTTCTGACAACTAATTTACTATTATTTTTTCCATTTTTATGATACATGTTATCTCGATTCGTTCGAAATCTGTGAAATTTTTTGTCTTTCTTATTAGACTGAAATCCAATTTCAGCGCTAACAACTATAATGATAGTCGTATCGAACAATAATTCTACTGTAGTAAATAATTTAATGTTACACTATATTGTAGATATTACTAACTATATTTAGATCAGCGTTATTTCTATCCATCAATTTAGTGCAACTATTTAATTTGGTAATGAAAATGAAGCAGATATTTTTTGTTGCCACGTGACCTATCTACGTAGATGTCTTGTTTATTTATGAAACCTGAGACGAATGAAAGAAATGGATGAAAAAAAAAGATCGTAAAAACATTCTCATTTTCGTCAATACACAATGTCATTTGAGTTCGTTTTCATGACATCAAGACCACGCTTGTACGCTCGTAGTCGAGCTTGTAAAACAAATTCTTGTCTTTCATCTTCATCTAAACCAGATGTTCTCGTTCTTCTCGATGACGACGCTGATTCAAATTTGATAGTCGAACATCTAAGTAAAGAGCCTATACTTTGTCAAGTAATCGTATTACCAGACGTTGATGCTTTGAATCAATATTATCGATCGCATGATAATAATGATAATAGTAATAAATGGATTTATCTTGTTACATCAATTTCATTTACCGATCAAATTAATAAATTAGCAAACGTAAATGATGATTTTTACTCAATTTCTACTTCTGAGTATATTCTTGCTCTAGAAGAAGTTTGTCGAGTATTCGATAAAAAATTTGAACTTTTTCACGACGAAGAACGACTTGCTAAGGCATTGAGAGATCATCTCAATTCATTTCTTACATTAGACGATGTTGAATTATCAAGTCAGAGTGTCTCATTACAGACACCAAGTTTTGCTTGGTTTCAATTCATGTTTATGTTACTTTCACGCCTTGAACGATCCGATATAGGTATGCAAGAAGTAATTGATAGATTACGTATTGATTATCATTTTGAATCAGATACTATCGAAGAATTCATTGAAACATATTCATCGGAAAAAGCAATTGAATGGTGTATGAAAGATTCATTTTATTTTGGTCATATTAATCATACATTACGTAGTAAAGATATAAAAAATATTTTTACACATCGAACAATTATTCGCGATGTCGAACAAAGTCTTATTTCATGGCATTATGATCAAAAACAAGTGTGGAAATGTTTGTTACCAATGAATGTTTATCGTGGTCAAAAGACTTCAAAACAAGAACTTAAATCATGGCAATCTAATATTGGTTCTATTATAACAATGACATCATTTCTTTCAACAAGTATGGATAAAAAGATTGCTAGTGTATTTGCCGAAACATTTGATAACGATGATAATGATGATGAAGCTACATTATTTACCATTTGGGTGGATAAAAACATAGCACCTAAATCTATTTTTGCTTATTTATATCATGCTGATTGTGAACCCGATGATCATGAAATTCTTTTCTCTCTTCGCACATTGTTTCGTATTGATAAAGTCGAATATGATAGTTATGACGAAACATGGTATATTAATATGACAGTTGTAGATGAAAGTAATGAAGAAGTACAAAGAGTAACAGCACCATGGAAAACATCAATTTTAAAAGAAAATAATTCTTTTCAATCGGAAAATAAATCACTTATCTATGTACGTGATTTATCAGCGGATAATGGAGCTTTTCTTTCATTTCAACTCTCGCTTGATATAGTACTTCGTTTAGATCGAAATGATTTTGCTCGTCAAGAAATGCTTTCAATGTGTCGAACTAAATTTAGTCATGATCTATTGACATTGGCAAAAATTGATCGATTTGAAATGAACTATCAATCAGAACAAGATGCAGTCAAATGGTATACAGCGGATAGTTTTCTTTATCGTCTTCTTAATGAAGTTCTTCGTATTGAAACGGTTGATCATATTTTTAAACTGCGTTATTTTATTCAAGATCTTCATAATCAATTAGCTCTAATGCAAGTTGATTACTTAAAAAGATTAAATAGATATAATCTTTCAATTTTAAAATTATATCGTGGTCAAGTTATGACAAGGAATGATTTAGAAAATAATTTTCGTACTAATAAAGGAAATCTTGTATCAATGAATAGTTTTTTATCAACTACAACAGATCGTTACGTAGCCCGTGCATTTGCGAGCGATGGTGATATTGAAAATCCAGAAACTCAAGTATCTGTACTGTATGAAATTGATATTGATACTCGATTACCTCATTCAGTACCATTCGCTGAACTCGGTGATCAGAGTAATTTTGAACATGAAGATGAGGTACTCTTCTCAATGGGAGCCATTTTTCGTATCGGAGAAACTTATGAAGAACACAGATATTTATGGACAGTAAAATTAACTTTAACTACGAATGAAGATGAACAATGGAATGTTTTGACCGAGCATTTACAACAACAAGAAGAAGCATCTAATCAAATGAATAGACAAATATCGATGATCAATAATAGAAATGAAAAGATTATTATTAATCCAAATACTATGAATACAAAAAAACGAAGAAGCCGAAGTTTCAACGATCGTTATTACTTGAAGCGTGAGTTTCGTCGATCGAATTGGTCTAAAGCTTTCCAAATAAGAATGAGTCGACGATTTGAACATCCAGAGTTTCAACTTACTCACAAAGAGATTTAATTCCGTGGTTTTTCTATAGACACTATCAGTAAATTCGATGATCAATGCAAGCTAATTGATATGTTCTTATTTTGTGACTATAATTTTGTTCTCGCTCTCTTCTCTCATCAATCATATGAGTCGCACTATCTCGTTTACAACGCTTTTCGATCGAGTTTCTTGTTGCCTATCAGGAAAAAGAATATGTATATCCCTTTCCAGCCGGATGTATCCAAATGGATACATTAAGCCAATGTTCTACGAATAAGTAACTTGTAGTGATGATATGAAATGTTTTGACAATTTGATAAATAAGGTAACACATTTCAACACACATTCACATACTTAGAAGAAGGAAAAAACACTCACTAAGAAAATGACCAGCCCTACCCAAAATGCCCCAAAATAGCGTCCGTATAGAAATACTCCTTTTTTCGTGTCTCTAAATAATCAAACTTCGAAGCAAGTAGTTGTTAATTTTCCTTCATAGACCTATTGTCTATTGCATCACTAAGACGGATTATTTAAAAAATCCGAATAATAGAAAATGGGAATGTATCCATTTGGATACATCCGGCCACTAAGGGACAAAAATTTTGAAAAAGTCATTTTTTTTTGTCTAGCAAAATTCGATATTTTATGGTGTTTGTTTACATCTATATTTGTAGATGCAATCACACGTTGCCTGTTTGTCGATATTTTCCAGTCCAAAGCTCAAATGTTTATAAAATGTTCTAAGATTCGGCAGTAGGGTGCAATAGTAGCTCAATTTTTTCCGAAAATTTCTAGAAATTCAGGAATATTGTACAGAGTTGCTGAATATTTCGTAATGGCCTAGTTCTGAACACTACAGAATGTTCAGAAACTCTTTAGAATGTTTCTGAATTTCCAAAAATTTTGGAAAAAAATTGAGCTACTATTGCTCCCTACTGCAGAATCTTACAACATTCTACAAACATTTGAGCTTTGGACTGCAAAACATCGGCAAACAGGCAACGTGTGATTGCATCTACAAATATAGATGTAAAAAACGCCATAAAATTTCGAATTTTGCTAGACAAAAAAAATGACTTTTTCAAAATTTTTGTCCCTTAGTGGCCGGATGTATCCAAATGGATACATGAAGCCATTAGATGTCGAAGCACTTATTGGTTCTGAGAAATAAACTTTTCCTATCTCCATGATCTAGGAGCTGCGAAAGTCCATCAAAAGACTTTTTTGCTACTTGTCTTCTAGTCGCCGGCTGGAAAGGGATATTCATGCTTGAACGAAATCAAAATCTTTCTTATCGATTGCTATATTCTGTCCACCATCTAAGTATATTACACAATGTTCATTTTTAAACAGAAACAGCTACATCTCTTATCTCGCAGATGTATACGGACTTTTTTACTACCAATGCTAATATGTATGACTTTTAAAGATAAAAACATATGACATACTCGACTAAATTGAACGTATACGAGATGTGTCATATTATAGATAAATTAGGGTGGGTGTGGATGGAGAAAATACTAACACCCACACTCACACCCTTTTATCAGAAAAAATTGTATACATATAGAATATTTTTGAACTGGTTACAATTTTACTTTAATATTCTCAGACACAACTAAACAAGCACTAATCGCTATGTACGTTCAAAGAGTGTCTAACTATGGTTTTGTGATTTTCATAATTTGAGATAAAAATGGTGACTCAATTGATAATCGTTTCCAATGAAAGGTAAACGACTAGTGTAACAACAGAGCTTTCTTCGCCGTTTCTGAGATTATTTACGGATCATTGTATAAAACATGCTTAGTTTTCTTCATTTTGTCGAAACACAAAAAATCATTATTGCCTGTATAAGTTTCACGATATTACAATAAAGCTGGCTAAGTAAGAATAATAACTTTTTTTCAGATCATGTATATTCTATGACAATAATGTGTCACTAAAGAAATTTTTTTTGCTAATTTTTTTTCTTTGATTGATTGTGTTACAATATTTTTTTGAAAATAGTGTTTTATTTTCGAATATTTACGTACGAACAACAATAGAGTTTAATATATCACAAAAAAAGAAACATTTAATTGAACAAGATATAATCCGACGTATAAAGAACGGCGCATAAAAAATGAACTACATCTTTTCCGTCTTTCTGAGGATCTTCAAAAGTTTGTAGCAAAAAATCAATCTCAAACCAAAAAAAGATTGAAAATTTTTTGTTCTGACAGTAGGAAATTACTTTAGCGACTGACGAAATGATTTTTTTTTGGTTTCGAAAGAAAATATGCAGCTTACGTTAAAAATAATATTAGATGAAGACATGTATCAAAAGAACTGCATCGAAGCCTATGTGGAACAAAAAAAAAAAAAGATTTTCGTTTTGTAGATCAGTCCAACATATCTTTAAATTGTATGTCAATGAAAATTCTATTTTCAATGAACTTTAAAACAAACAATCTTTTCCATATACTTTATATAATATATAATGCGAATTATGTTCGCAGATACATCTGATCAGAACAAAATTTTAATTGAACAAATTTCAACGAGATAAACAAAATTTTAAAAAAGACACTAGAATTCAGGACTGATTTTAGTACTACTTTTGGTTTCATTTTTTTGCATATGAAAGACAATATTTTTGTCAAGAAAACAAAAGTGACTAATTCTTTATGTGACATCTGTTATAGATATAAATATAAGATGTTCCTTTCCATTTAAACATATTTAATAATCAAATTTATGCACGTTGAAGTTGAATATGAATATCATGCTAATATTATACTCGTTTGCTGCTATCTTATTTCTAAATTCAAAATTAAATGCAAAAATATTACGTTTGATTGTTGGTAAAATCAATGTTGATACTCTTCGTTGTCAAATATGAATAATAATTACAGCAAGTGCTGCAATTATTCGTCCATCTGTCACATTTGACTCATGCATTCTGTGTTTGTTACGTTAAATTTTCGAAAACAATAATTAAGTTTGGCATGATCGATTTTTAGCACACATATATGATATGAAATGTATTTTATTAAATATCAATAGTGAGAAAGACAACTAGTACACACATGCCATGAAATATCATCGTTATGATGATCAGTAAATTATTATTAATATCTAATAACTTTTTCGAATACCATAAATCCAACAGATATCAATATGTTGTCGAATAGTTTTATATTTTCTAACTAATCAACTTAATTCTATTGAAAAAGCTACGAGTGCTTTAATTAATATTATTGCTGAGACATGTATAAACGATGATCAATGGATTGAATGAATTTTTATTATAGTTTTTATAATCTTAGTACTTCAATGCAAGCTTTTAAATTTCAATATTCATACTGTCGATATACCGGTAATAGTGCGAATAAATGTGAACTATAGATAATCTTTAGTGTAGTTGAAATCATTCATGTATAGACAATAGGGCATTCATTACGCATTCTACACATACTTAACAAAGGAAGTTCCCAACTAATAAATTTCTTTTGGTTCGAGACTATGTGCATTATGTAAATACAAATGAGTTATAATTATCTTGAAAATAGTTCATGCCCTTAGCTTATTACTACGGAGATTCCACATTTTTATGTTTTTTTTAAATGAGTGCCGTACCATCTTCTCAACCTTCAGAAACATCAAAAAAACTTTTTCAAATTTCGACTTTACATTTACATCGAATATAACTCTATCTTAGAATAGGAATAACGAAAAGATCTGAAACTTTCATAACAAAAAAATCTATTCTCGTTAAAGAATATTTCTAAGTAAAATCGAAAATTAGTTTTTCCTAAAGGACCTCACAACATTCATTTGAAAAAAATAATCATAAACTCGCAGTATCTAATAAACTAAGACTATGAGCTCATTTGGGTCTGTATAATATATATCACCTATACCCAAAAGCGATATATCAGTTAATGACGTTCCTCGTAGATTATTTTTTTCTCATATATGACATAATTACATCTTAATTTAGTATTACAATCAAAACATTAAATTAGTATGATTATATTTAATTTATATAAATAAAAAAAAGAAAAAAGGATTATTTGTTTGATTAATAGTAATCACAGATGTGAATAAAATGAATATTATTATATAGTTCAAAAACCAGTAGTTGAACTCGAACCACCTCGAGTTTTCATTAATCTCATAAGTTCGACTACACAAAGTAAAATCATATTATGAAATATTATCAATATCGAATTTGACTTACTAGGTATTGGAAAAACAATTGTTGAATTTTTTTCAGCTGCTATATGTGTTAATGTTTGAAGATAACGTAATTGTAATGCAATTGGACTCTCATTAATTACATCAGCAGCTTCCTAAATAAACAAAAAATAAATTCTTAATTTTATATTGATAATATGAAAAAAAAAAACAAATCTTACTTTTAATGATCGTGATGCTTTTTGTTCACCTTCAGCGGCAATAATTTTCGCACGAGCTTCTCGAGCAGCTACAAAAAATAAAATAAAATAAAATCTAATTATTTAATCAAATATAAATAAAATCTAACCTTCAGCTTCAGCAGCCATACTACGTTGCATACTAACAGGTAATCGAACATCTTTCCTAAATAAAAAAAAATAATAATCAAAATTATTAATAAATATAAGAAAATAATTATTTCTAAACATTTACATTTCAACACGTTCAACTTTAACTCCCCATGGATCAGTTCCTTCATCAAGATGAACTTGCATTGAATGTGAAATATTTTCACGATCAGATAAAATTTCTTGTAATGTTTTTGTACCTCTATAATTATAATAAAATAAATATATTCTTGAAAATTTTATTTATACATATATAATTTAACTTACAATATATTACGAAGTGTTGTTGCTGCAAGTAATTGTGTTGAATAACGTGAATTTTCAACATTTGTTACACTTATAATTGGATTAAATATTCGAAAATAGACAACAGCATCTACTGAAACTGTCTATATATAGAAATAAAAATAAAAATTGTTTACAAATTCTTTAAAAATTACAAACCACTGAATCTCGTGTAAGAATTTCTTGAGGCGGAACATCAAAAGTAACTAGAAATAGAAAAAAAAACACGTAATAATGAACATAGAACAATCAATAAATGTCGAACCAGTTCGTAAATCAACTTTCATTATTGTATCAACACATGGTAAAATAAAAAATAAACCGGGACCTTTGGCACCACCTAAAGTATACAATCATATTTTTATTATATTTATCTGATATTTCTACCAGGAAGAATTCGACCAAGACGCATAATAACTGCTCGTTCATATTCTTGTATAACCTATTCAAATAAACATATTCATTTATATGACAAAAAAAAAAAAAAGAAAAGATTCATTTCATATGATTTTTCTTTTCTTACTTTTATAGCAACACAAAGTGAAAATGGAAATGTTAATACACAAATAATATAAGATAATACAACAAGAACCCAACCACATGCACTAATACCTTCTTCTGTATTTCTTACGTCGTCTATAATAATTAAGAAAAATAATATTTATGTTTCAAAAAAAATTGTTTATTTTAGCAATAGCTGAAAAATAAAAGTCTGCTAGTAAAAATTTATTACATTGTGAATTTCTCGAACCAGTATTTCGTGGTACAGTCGATGTATTTACTGATAAATAATCATAGATAAATAGATTATTATAAACAAGATAAATTATTAAATCTTATAATTTACTTTCTGCCGTAGTAGTAGTTATTTGTCGTTGTTGTTTTGATGTCATTGCAAATTGTTGCTCTGCCGATCTAATTCTATTCGAACGCTAAAAATAAAATTAAAATCTTCTTTTATCCTTAGTTTTATAGGTCATCAATGATATTCTCATGGGAACAAGAGTCTTTTGATAAACAAAAAAAAAAACCTAACGTATCTAATTCATGTATCATCTTTTTTTTGTTCGTTTCATATATCTTTAGATTTTAAATGACGCGAAAGAACGAAAAGAAAAACACATACTCATCATCTTCTTTTCTTTTTTAAGTAAAAGTTTTGTTAGATAGTGATGATAGCATTGAATATGGCTAAAACTCGGATAGGACTCCGATGTGCGTCATCATGTTGTCATTTATGTAGAACAAGATGAATTGAAAACGAAGATGACAAAGAAGAAAAGAGAAAAAAAAAAAAGATAAGCTTCGATTAGTGACATATTTATCAATACTGTTTCTTTTTTTTTCTTCTCATTTCCGACGATTGCCTCACAAAAAATAGAAAAAAAAAAAGAAACGAGATACAACAACAACAATGCAGACAATAATTGTCATAGATGATGATGATGATAGAAGAACTCAAAGTAAATTCATATAAATGTCTAATAACTTTTTTCTTTGGTCTCTGAGAATTTGTTTTTTTTTTTTGCATAGAAATCTAACCAAACTAAATCCGACAGTTGTGTTTAATTGATTAAATGATGTGCGATCATAATCTAAGATAATAATTGTAATAACATAACTTTCATATATTACTTACTGATTTCATAGAGATTTGTTTTTTTTTAGTTATTCTTAGATGTTATTACATTCGTTGTAAACGAATAAAAGAATGATACAAAATGATTATTTGATATTTTTATACGTCACAATAACCTCAGGTGTTGCTAGACAACATAGACGTCATTCATTTTGTTTTCAAATCTACATACAATGATAAAAGATCGAGTAAACCTAAACAATGCTAAGGTCTTTTTTTTTTTCTTCTTTCTTTCATTTTACTACTCATAGCAGACTAGTCGTAATGGGCCGTGAGATGGAAGGAAGATATACCTTCATTTTCATTTCGTCGTAACTTCAAAGAATACAGAACAGAAAAAAAAACCGTGATATGAAGACCAAGTCTAGATACGAGAAAAAATGACAGAACGAAAAACGACACATCTTATTAGCGATGATATAGATGTAAGATGTTTTTGATGCATGATGATATCTATTGAACAAAAAGAGTAAAATGAATAGAAAACATAGATTAGAATATGATTTATTCCAAAAATTCAAATGAATTAATCAAAATTAAGAATAAATGAAGATTTTATCTTCATTTGATAAATCATTACAAAATTAAATTTGCACAGTTCTGTAAGATATTAAGAGTTTCTTCAATGAAACTTTAGAAAAATTTTAAAAAGTAGAATTTTGTTTAAGTATGATAAATATTTATACAAGATCAATGACTCTTAATAATTCATCATTCTTTATTTTTAGTACGTATATTTACATATAATGAAGTTTGTTTTTTTTTTTTGACTTGTTGATTAAATTGTATCAGTTTTCTAACTCTATTCTGAATTTCATTAGAAATATTCATAAAGAATGTTCAGACACTTATTTTTAAATATTTTTCTAATGAATTTCTATTTTGATAAAAAAGAAAGTGGTATTTTTGAATAAACAAACTCTCTTTTTAAAGAGCTTTTCTTTCATATTCGATATTCTTTATGTATTATCCCATACATTGATATTAGCAAAATTTTACTTAATACAATCGTACTAATCAGATATATTTCTTTGAAATATTTTGTTATTTAACAATAACAAATTATTATTTTATAAGCTTGCGATTATCGAAAGAATTTTTATATCAATGTATTTCGTGTTCATGTTCATATTTGAAAGATTTAAGATATATTAATCTGTAATATACTAGACTACCTAATCTGCCATCTAATATTTATCTTTTTCTTATTGTGTCTGTCATATAAGTTCTTCTTTCTTTGTTTTTTTGCTGATATCCATCAACGTCATGATCTCTTTTTATTTTCTCTTGATGTTTTATCATAAGCTTTTTTATTTAATTATTTTGAGACATATAGAATAAATTGCTGAAAAAACTAATTTCTTGAGTGAAACAAAAAAGAAAAAACATTCCGTCGTCAAAAGTTTTAAATTATGTCATGATTTGTCTTGTTGGACATTAAATAGTAACATAATTCAGTTGTTTCTAAATAAAATCTAATATTATTCATTTAAATAGAACTTAAAAACTTGCATTAAAATGATGAAACGGAAACACATCAATAATTTATTTCCGTTTTATCATTTAAAATTCTATTTTTGTTTTTTATTTCATGGGAACTATTCGAGTTATTCAGATTCAAATGCTTTAAATTTATTCTATAATACTAATATTTCGTAACTGTTAAAAGAAAAAAAACAAAATAAAATCTGAACATTTTATTTGATATTACATGATAATTTCGTTTGAAATATAAGTAGTAAATAAGTTAATATGATTATTACGTACCACAAATCTAAAAATATAAATAAAACGAAGATTTTTCGAACTTGTCTCATAATATTAATAGTATCAAATACTAAACAAATAATTTTATTACTTATAAACAATTTGCATTACAAAGTTTAATAAGTAAAAGAGAAATAAAATTATCAAATGATAAGACCAGCAACTAATTTATTCAAATGAATAGATTAATTATTTATTTATACTCATCTAGCTTAGATAGAATAAGTTAGAAATAGACGACAATTAAAAAAAGAACATTCAATATTGAATATATCATATTTTACAATGTTCACTTGTCTTAACATCAAACGATGTTGATATATATGAAGATGAAAAGAGAATATTTATTGATGTTATTTGAAGGTAAAAGAACAAATGGTTTGTAACTAGGAATTTAAAAAAAAACGTGCTGATAAATTATCTGAAATTTTAAGAAATACATGGCTTGGTAAGCTTGAATAGTTCTTTATGTTAGTAATAAAACTTACTTGGGTTAAGTATGAAATTCAATTATTTATTAGCTCTTATTAAAAGTATTTATCGTATCTTAACTATAGATAAGACTTGAAATCTCTACTTAGCATATCATGAAATATCGACGATAAATCATAATAAAAATATAGTTTGTTTTAAAATCTCATCATTATCGTCTATATGTCTAAATTCATATATTGAAAAATGAAATCCAAAAAACTATATTTTACCTCATACATGAGTACTATTCTGGTTTTCGAAAAGACATTGTTTTCTTGAATAAATTTTGATAGGAACAACATATAAACCTAGGATTTTCACCATTTAAGACAGTTTAACTCTACATCATCTACATATGTTAAAATTTGACTTATTAAGAATTGACTAATCGCTAGAAATAATTCTTCTTTTTCGTTCTACACAAAATCCAACTTGCTAGCATATTTCATTCTAGAGTTTCAAGGATTTTTCTGAGACATCTGATTTCAATAAATTGACATTGAAAGACTTCAAAAGAGCACAGAACAAGAGTCACTCCTCGTGGTAAATTGAATAGTGCTTTATTTCCAGTTTCAAAATGGTTTGAGCAGACTTTTTTAAGATTTTTAGAATTTTAATTTTTCTGTTGTGTCGAAGGAGTTTTTAAAATTGAAAACAATTATCATCATCATCCGATTCTGCATGATGAATTACTCTTATCTTGAGGTCTTTTGAAGTCTTTCAAGGTGAACTCGCTAAGATCAAAAGTCTTTAAAAAATCGAAATATGCTTGAAAGTTGAAGCTTGTTTAGCTCAAAAATGAACAATTTCCCCTATCAATCAATTAGATTTTAGCATACATAGATATTTCAGATTTTTCTCTCTTGAATGGTAAAAACACAAGTCTCTATGTAATTTCTATCGAAAGTTATTCAAAAAAAAAACAACAGTCAGACCTATTACATTTTCACAACCACATTAGGTTATTTCATTATTGTATCTAATAAATAAATGCTGCTTTTAGTCATTATAGAATAGAAAAACAGTGGATGTTAGTAACGTTATCACTTTCTTTTCTTTTTTCTCTGCTCTAATGAACTATTCCATCTCGCCGTATGCGAAAGCATTTCAATCTATTAATATAAACAAGATCAAATGAGTTCTATATGCAAATAACTTCGGTTGAATAGATACTAAAAATAGATTATTTATTAAAGCATTAACGTCATTACAAAGATGTATAATAAATGTTAGATGTAATATGTAGGTACATGGGTGTAATGCTTATTTTTTCTAACGGATTCTTCTTACAAGTAGATAGTTGAACGGAACGCCGTTATATCAAAACGGTTGACAAAATTTGAAAAAAAAAAGAACTATGAAACTGTTCGACCAAGCTCCGTTTTTTAAATTGAATTTGTATTAAAGTCTAATTTAACTATTGATCATATCACATGACAAAGAGAAATACAAACAACTGTCGTTAAAGTTTTAGAACTTTTTGCAAAATAGAAAAAAGTATTACTTTCATGCTGCTTGATTTATACAACAAATTTTTATAATAAGAGTAATAAAACTGGCTACTAATGTCGGAACATATTCAACGTTTGAACACCATTCGACTTCATATTATGGCTACAAGTAGGACTCGATAAACCTAAGACAAATTTAAAAGGATTCGAGTCCATGACTTACTGATGAAGAGTTATAGTCGTCTTAAAGACTTTTACAAATTTGTGAATTATTAGAGAGTGCTGAAAGTTTCAACCAAAATGAACATATCTTTCTTTGTATATTTGCTTTTCAAAATTAAAGCAATTTACTATAGAATGACTTAGTAGTTTATTTCTATTTGGAAATCGAATATTTGAAAGTATGACATTTTCGTTTTCACTGAAACTCTCTGCATTTGAATGCTTTAGAAAAGCGCACTTTTCAATAGATTAAAGACTTTATTTTATGCTCATTCGATGAACAATTTCGTGTTT
>CAJNOP010000843.1:28419-85077 GCA_905250075.1 Rotaria sp. Silwood1 | reverse complement strand
TATCTCTTTGTCGATCATGAACAGACAGTTTACGTGTCAGACGACGGCAATCATCGTGTGATGAAATGGAATAAAGATGCAAACGAAGGAATTATCGTCGCTGGTGGTCAAGGTCACGGAAATGCTTTGACACAATTGTCGTATCCTAACGGACTGTTTGTCGATACTTTGGGCACTGTCTATGTGGCAGAGTATGGCAATAATCGAGTGACACGTTGGCCTCAAGGAACTACTCAAGGCACTGTCATTGCAGGTGGTAATGGCAAAGGAATGGGGATAAATCAATTCAGCTACCCAAGAGATTTGGCTTTTGATCAGCATGGCAATCTCTATGTTGTCGATTTGGGCAATCATCGCGTTCAACGATTTTCTATCGAAATAGACTCATAACGCTGATTAATTTGAGTGTTTTTTTTGTTCGTTTTCTCCAACAAATCTCTGCGAATCATTGAGGGCTAACGAATAAAATACGGTCGCGAACATGCGAGACCTGAAAGAATACTGATGAATTTGTAGCAAGTATGTAAAGTCATAGACGCAAGGAACAGTTTGAAATCATCGACATCGTAATCTATCAATGAGTTTGATCAAAGTTCATTCATGTGCTGCGAACACCGACATAATTTCTAGACAAACTTTGAAGCCCTACACGAAAAACCTCCTACATTATAGATGGGTGTCGGTGTGTGTGGGTACGGGTCTATGTCGAGATTCATCCCTACCCACACCAACGTCCGTTCAAACCCGGGTGTTTTGCTTTATCCTTTATAAATTAAATATAAATACAATCTTTATGTTTATAAAAGAAAGACGAATCAATTTTTTTGAAAACTAAGTACAAATAAATAAATATATATGCTCATTATTTAATAAATAACGATAAAATAAATAAAGAAGAAAGATTTTCGCTATGATAAGAAAATAGGCAAATACCTAGTATAACAGCAGAATATGCTGATCAATGTTATTTCTTATCAGTGTATCACTTCGTCATGTAATATTCCCTCGACTGTAGGAAGAGTTATATGAAACCAAATGTATTTATAGGTATATGTGTATGTGTCAAAATCAAAGAAAAAATCAGAATTGAGTTTTTTGAGCCTTTTGATGAAACTTTACTATAGATTATCGAGGACCAGAACTCCGAGTCTGATATCGGATTTTGAAAATTTGAATCTTAATTGTATTTTGGGGGAAAGGAAAGGACTTTTTGAGAAAATAAAACAATGCTTTATAAAATTTGGCGAGCCTAAATCGAAGTCTGGGTATCAAAATCTTTAGTGTTTCGCTGGAACTTTGCAGTTATAATTTTATAAACAGGATAAGGTTTTTTAGCGAAACAATAAGTTTTCGGTGTACTGAACATGGAGTGGTATGAAATAAAATAAGCTTGTGATCTGGCAGTGTTTGGGAGAGTAACGTAGTCAGATGTGTGCGCGGAATTACAGGCTCGGCAATCTCACTAACGTGAATTGTATCTGAGGTATGATTGTGAAGCAGAACAAGATCAATCTACTCATGCACATGCTTACACCGACACCAATACTCGCACAAAAAACGATTCCTAATATCCGAATTCAAGTTTAAGTCAATTCGACATGATCGGTATTTAAGCCTGCTCACATTGCGTTTTTTCTGGCTTACTATCCCATTATTTGCATTTGTTTTTCAGCAGACGTTCTGACTCATGGAATTTCTCGCCACTATGACTTGAAGAAGGTGATACAATCAAATATATAATCGTGAGTAGCGCCCCACAAAGGCTCCGACGAAGGACTAGTGGCTTCTATTGCAGGTTCGCTGTTGATTTGTTTCAGAAATGATCTATATAAAGGCTAAGTTTTTTTGGAGAATATTACACAAAGATTCTCTTAATAAGGAATTCAAGTGAACCTCTGATTGGCAAGCTAGGTAATAAACTTGAAGACATAAGGAGGATATGAGTGTGGCGTGGGCGTGGATAGAAGTCTACTCTTTCCACATCTATAACCACACCTACACCCTCTTTTCTTTGTTTTCTATTCAAGAAATACTGTCTTACAATCATTCATCGATAAACTCTACAAAAACATCAGCTTTGTTTCGTATTGATAATCAAAGTAGGAGTTTCAGCATTAGTTCTCAGCAGAATTTGATACGTGACAGCAAAAGTATGAATCTTTTTACAGATTCTCTGACCAAGTTATTGGAATCAAACTAAGCACACATTCATATTCTTCTGTTAAAAAGAAATAAATGATGTCATCTTATTGGATTTGATTATGAGTATTGGGCTGAGGCAAAAGCTGATACTTTTGTAATATCTATTAGAACGTGATGTGACAGATGCTCATATTCCCATACCAGTACGAAACGATTTAGCAAGCTGAATCATTTAAAATATAGTGTCTTCAAGGTATGATGAGAAAAGATTCTTCTTCCGCTGAAAAATCATCTCAATGGGCTTTGCATAAGATTATATTCAGTATTATTACTACTCTAAAATCATTTGAATTAATTCAATGGATTATTTTACATATTAGTTTAATGACTTTGTCCACTTATTTAATGTTCTCTTCTTCTCTACTATCAATAAAAATCTTACTCACGGGTTGAAACTTCTCGTTCTACTTCTGGTATCCGAAAATATCACATCCTACGTTCGATTGAAGCAAAGTTTAGCAAAAAAGATGTTTGTTCTCGATTTTATCAAACATTTTCAAACTAAACTGAATCAACGAATATTAAGCGCTAATTGGATCAAGATTAAACTCTCCGATCAAGTGGAAAGTCGACGAAAGATTGAACAAGCCTCTTTATCAATCGAATCTCTGATTGCAGAATGTATCGACCAGACAATAACCATATCCAAACTTGTCATGACTATCATCACGATCTTGTACATTTGCCCACTCGCGACGGTGTTTATCTGTATTATTTATGGATGTTTTTACCGATGTTACGTGTATAAGAAGAGTAATGAACTTCTTCAGTATCGAGTAAAAATGGGTGAAATACATAAAAAATCGAATGGTCAATATTCGCGAGCGAAAAAGAACATGTACGATTATGTGATTCATCATGAAAAAATGAAAATAACCCTAGAGAACGTACTGAGTTAAGGGTACCCGAAAAAGTACCCTGATACCAGTATGTCACAGGAACTTTTGGGTACCAATGTACTTGGAAGTACTTTCAGGTACCTAAGTGGTACTTTGACAAGTACCCTGCTACAAAATGTGTAGTAACTGGGTACTTGAAGGTACTGATCAGATACTCAATTGGGTACTATTGTATAGTATTTCTAGGTACCCTGTTTCAAAAATTTCAGTATGTTCAGGATCGAACCTGACTTTTAATTTTTTTTAATTTTTGTTTCTCTCAAAGCAATTTACTACATTTTTTTTTCGCTTTTATTCAATTTAATTTTTTCAATTCCGAAAACTTAGCAGGTACAATGCCGAGATCTGACCCGACTTCAGTTGGTCAGGTATCCATCAGACCCCTTCAGGATAGTCTGCTCTTAATCTACGATCAAGATCAGCATGTTCTCGACTAAGAAATAGTCAAGAAATAATCTAGAAAAAATTAGTATGAAAATAGATTAATTTCTTATGTCTTACCCAGTTGTTTATATGAAGCCGTGTATGAAAAAGAAAACGGTGAATGAATAGTCGCTACACAGAACGCGACAAATATAGAGTACCCTGTATAGCTTTCCTCAGTAAAATTCCAGATGCGAGTACCCATACAAGTACTTGTTCAGTAAGCATACTTTTATGGGAACCACACGCAGTACCTACATCAGTATAATTACTGAGAATCTTTGAAGTACCCACATTGGGTACCCTGCTAGGGCTTTCTCAGTACATGGGTACCCTGAACTCAGTACTTTCTCTAAGGAATCGACATAACCAATGAATTGAAAATTAATATGGAAAAGCATTGGTTTATTCTCAATTATCTCTATGAACAGTTAGCGTTTAAAGAAGATATCATTGAAAATCTATGTACGATTTCGATTATTCTTGTTTATGTGAACTTCAACGAAGGTGGTCTATTGATCATTTCTCTATTTCATCGTTTATCATCATTGACAGACGCCATTCGTGAAGTACTCACATTCTATATTCGATCGTTACGACTCGTCAAAGATTACGATGTTGTCAAGCCCATACTTGATGAGTATGATGAAAGAATCAATGTTGAACAGCTATCTATGGTAGATGAAATCCATATTCGAAATTTACGATTCAAATATCGTGGAACAAGGCAAACATTTTGTTTGACGCTCAATAGTTCACTTATATGCAAGATGGGACAAACAATCCTTGCCACCGGCAAACGTGGAGCGGGTAAGATTCGATGTATCAGCAGTTAGAGACGAAGGTATCTAATTGCATTTTATGCTATTCTAGGTAAATCGACATTTTACGATATTTTAAATGGTTCCATTCCAGCCAGTGATTATGAAGCGGACATATGGATAATAGGGTCAAAGCCAACAATAACGTTTCATTTGATTGAAAAATGTCGGACAATGGTACTGCAAGACAGTCTTCTGGTCTATCGATCAACTGTCTACAGCATGATCACAGATATTGATGAAGAACGAGTAGCACAGAGCAGAACACCTGAACTCGATGCTCTGGTATGGGATTTTCTTCGCATTGTTCAAATTGATGATTTTATTCAGCTAGAACTCAGCAGTAATCTTGAAGAACCAATGGAAAACAAGCTTAGTGGAGGTCAAAAGACACGCTTACTTTTGGCGAGAGCTCTTTTTCGAGCGCATCATCGTCAATCTTCCCTACTGATTCTTGATGAACCTGATAAAGGCTTGCCCGTCGAGATGACAATCACAATTATCAGAAACATTATCCATTGGTTTCGATCGAAAGGTATTCGCTTTCTTCCAATGCACACCGAACGAGTCCATGAATTGGACTTTGATCAAGTGTGACACATCAAAAAGGGGCTAATAAAAGGAGTAAAGTGATGTTGCCAAATTCAAAGGAGTCATGAAGAAAGCATGATTGCATGAGGGTGTGGGTGTGTGTCTGCACTGTAAAACAAAGAGTAGAATAATAAACGTTTGTCCTAAGTACACATATATTCATAAACCCTTAAAGGGTTCATGACTATTGAAAAAGAGTTTATTAAGCTGGGGTTTGTGGAGAAGGGTTTATTATTCTGCTTTGAAGGGTAGATTATTCTACACTTCCAGAAAAAGGGTTTATTACACTTAGATTTCGTTTCAAGGCTATATTGTTGTCCGTATTCTTTGTTTTCGTTTTTATTTTCAAGATTAATCTTCTTTAATACACGTTGCATTGAGCACTACTGCGATTCAATAAATTAGCCTACAACAGTAAATAACAAAATTGGAAACCATCTTTCTTAGTTCATTGTATATTAAAGTAGCTCTTCTCTTTTGCATAGAAAAAAATATCATCGATATGGACATGGATGTGGGTGTGGCTAGGTGTAGATGTAGTTCTTCTCTTCTCTTCACTCATACTCTTAATATTTCAGCTCTTAAGATTGAATCGTTCATGAGAAAACAGCATTCTACTCGAAAATTGCGGCCACAGATTTTTTTATATGAAAATGTCCCAACAAACGTCATCATATTCATTCATTTAAAGACCGAAGCATACATTACCACATTTTCTATGATTTGTCTACTCTTCTTCGATTTTCAGGCATTACCGGATATTTACTAAAGTTTTCGTATAGTGAATAACGAGACTACCAAAGAATATGTTCTTTTCTTTAGTATTTATTGAGATTGTTTGGACGAGTCTCTTTTATCTTTAGATGTTATTAACAAAAGTACATGGTAAAGGGGAGACAATGTTTCTAATAGAAAACTAAAGGACGAATATTCATTTACATTGTATGCATTTTTGAAGATTGTGATCAGGATAGAAGTTCATAAACTCTTTTGTTGATCGGAACACTTTAAATGAACAATTAGTTTATGTTAAATTTCGTAAATGATTTGAAAAAAAACATAAAGCAATGTGGAAGCAAGAAATGCGTATTTTTATTTCTCTTTGAATTTTACTTTTTAAATAAATCTTTATCGAAAGAGTGTGGATGTGCGACTAAACTGAATATCAATACTCACACGCACACGCTTATAATCAATCGTTCTGTGTTATTCACCTTGAATGATTTACCATTTTGTTATGTGATTGTGCTTGAGTAGAATTACGAACAAAAGAGAAGCAAAAACAGACAGGACGGTAGCAAAATATGCTGCGATGAGACAAAAATAGAAAACGACTCATTCGCCAAAAGGAAACTTTTTTGATGTACAGAATACTCAACGAAGTTGGAATCAGTCTTAACTGAAATTTATTCGGTATAGGTGGTTTTTATTGCTTTATTTCGATGATTAACTTATTGAGAGAATTTTTTTAAGACTATAAACGAGTAGTTGAAACATCATACACAGATCTAATATATGATTGCAATGCTGATTATAAAGAATTTTAACAGATATAAAATTGATACTCATGATCGACTTTGGCTCACAGAATTGGTTGATTACTGTTTATTGATCAGCAAACTAGTGGGTTTGCCTTGTTGCATCCTACGCACAGAATTCCAATGATTTCATGGGGCTCTATTCTAAAATGTTACCCCAATTTCACATAAATAGTGTGATTCCTTTTTATGCCGCTCTATTTTATCATTTTCCGTTTGTTTAAGGAATAGAATCGAACCTTTCGGATATTATAGACAAGAATTTCATGAGAGAAGACATAAACATCATATGATGACACAGACAAAGTATGAATGCAAGTGTAGATGAACATTTTCTTTCCACACATGATTGGGCTAAAATGATGAAAAAAATGTGAATCACAAATCTATACTTCAGCATGACCAAACGAGAATTTCGGTAGCAACCTATAAAGTAACACCGGCCATCTTGAATTTGGTCAAAAGTAAATATATCGAAAGTAAGAACATCGAAATAAAACTTCTTTTTAAAAAACAAGAAAAATTGTAAAGAGAAACCGTTTCGAAAGATGTGTAATGGAGATGTGCGTGTGGGTATGAGTGGATCTTCAAGTGCAGAATGCGTGTAAAGCGATATTGTTTGCTGAAAATCAATTCTTAATCAATCAATAAAATAGCCAACTTTGTTACATAAATTAGCTGTGGACATAGTAATCTTTTTCCCATTGTATTATATCAATAGTACAGTGTTGTAAGCTCTATGTATGAGGCAAGTAAAAGTTTCAATGGTTAATAATTTTCCTGATAAAAGAATAAAAGACACTAAAATTGAATGCACTAAAACTGTAGGCATGGTTTTTCTATTCATTCATAATCTTGTTAGCATGAATTTCTTTTCTGGGAATTTATTTTTTACTAAATGGTTCGAATCAATAGATGACGCTAATTGACTGTACTTTGTCTTTGTTTTGATTCGTTTTTATTTTTGTTATTTATTTATTTTTTCTACTAATAAAGCATATTTATATACTTTATTGAGTGAACATCATTCATATTTTACAACCATCATCTCCTGGTAGGTTTTTTACAGTGAACTCTTATTTTCTTAAAATATATACTAATCCTAATTAAGTATTATTAACCTACGTACTATACCGAGAATTAAAATATGATAACGTCTTTTTGAGAGTCTCACATAAGAATAATTTCCTATTCATTTTTTCTTATAAAACAGTCTCTTAATTATTTATATAAACTATATCTTCTTACATGTAATCAATTTGATAAACAACTTCCTTTCTTCTCTATTTTAAGTTTACTTCAAAAAAAAAAATAATTGACAATAATCAAACTTTTTTTTTAATGAGAAAAAGCGTTTTGTAAATGTTGATTCATTACAGCAAACTATACGTAACTTAGTTTTGTAGAATCAATATTTTTTGTATATTCTTATGAACTGATGTGTCACAAAGAAATAATTTGATTGTAAAAATGAATAGATGAGTAATTACTCGGTGAAAATTTATTTAGTGACAACATATAATAGACAATATTCTTTTAAAGTCATTATTATCAATAAATGCTTTCTTTGTTGCTACAAACAATAAAAAAACATATCAAATTCAATATAAAAACTGATGCAATTAATACATTATGAACATATAATCGCAGATCCTATTATCTTTATAATTCAAATATAAATGTAATAGACTGATCTAATAAAGATGCACACTTATCCTTCGATGATTGAAAAAATGTAAGATATATGATTATCACGTTTTTAATTGACCAAATTCAAAATACTCTTACATAACAAAGTCCTTCACTTACGTATCGTTTAAAATATAGTACAGCAGAATATTAAGTCCTTTTACTTGATTGAGATCCTCTGTAAAGTTATCTGAGCAGAATAATTATATTTTAAAGAAATATTTTATTGGATCACCATTTTCCATAACTCAATCAAATAAATTCAATGAGCTTTTTAAATGACTTGATCAGAACCAATGTGTTTTACTTTCTTGTTGGATATAACTTCTTGTGAAACAAGAACTAGAAGAAACGTTGAGCTATAGAATGAAAGTTTCAGACTGTCCCTCACTCCTACATTCTGGAAGATTGTGGTAGAGGTATTTTCGAACTTACAATACTTACATATTACTGAATGAGAAAACTAGAAGTTTATAAACAAATCTAAAACAATATTGATTCATTTGAAGCTGAGAAATCATATAGAGTATCAAATATATACAATATTGACATTTTTTCCTATTAGTAACAGCAGTTATTGTGTATTCATAGCTGAATCCACCAAAGACTGTACTCCAGCTATTGATCAATATTTATTGATCACATGATTGGGTTATATCGGTCTCAAAAGATTTGAATCGTCTTTCTTTGAAATAGAATTGAAAGGGCATTTGTGCTACTTGATTAAGAACTAATGAATCCGAAAAAGCTTCTTCACTTGAATAAAATGCAACATCAGTCGTGGTCCTGATAGATGATATGATGTGTTCAAATGGAGACACGCGAAACAATAATCAGTTATAGTCATCTAGAGCAATGAAGTATCAGCTTCAAATTGCTAAGTCACGAGAGTTTGTTTGCTGTCGAGACCGATCGTACGAATACATAACATTTACTGTTTGCATTCGAATCGATAAACTTCAATCTGACAAGTTTCATGAATGCAACAGCAACAAATAATTTCGAAATAGACGCAAAAACAAAAAAAAGCATGTTTGAATCCATCGATATTAACAGTTCATAGGATTCATATCCCAAAGATATTTCGTAGAGTATATCAGTGATATTAACGATGATGGTGGCACCCGGAACATTTGCTTTGACAAGAGATTGCTCGATGTATTACGAGTAGTGATGTGAGTCAGCTTTTTGTTTCCTCCTATTTATCTATCATGTGTTGCTGAGGTAGATGAGAGATAGTCTCATTTTTCTCGTTATGCAACATTTATTTTCAAGCGTGTTTTACCAACTTATGAATATCTGAAAAGATTAATGAAAGATTTACGTGACGAATTGAAACTGTGATGCAATTTTTTGAAGTCGTTATTCATTTTCCTGTGATCTTAGATTTTTAATTGTAGTTCGAAAAACTCAATAAAATTCTGATTTCATTCATTGATAATCATCTTTTTATTTTTGTCTCTTTGCACTGTGCTCATGGAAAGCTGTAATTATGATTTTATTAACATTCCTAATGTTCCACTGACTACAACAGATAATTAAAAATGCTTGCATTTGATTCTTAGTAGTTCTTTTACTCTGTCTACCTTTGCAGAAATTGCAGCATATTCCGTTCTTCTTATCGTATACACAATCCAGAAGATATACGTTGTACTTCTACTATTTCTCTATTGAAATAATCGACCAACGAACACAGTTGAGCACTGTCATCTATCGTCAATTGATCGTCCTCGTAGTAGGTAACTGCTTAGTTTAGTGTTTAATATATGAGTATAACCTATGCATAAGTGTAGCTATCATATTCGAAAAAGTGTCTGCATTGAGTGTACACTTTTTTCTCAAAGTACCCGCCAATGTTATTTGAACAGTTTTTAGAAGAACTGCATTTCACATAAGCTTTATGTTTGGTACTAGAAATGGTTCCTGAGGACGGAATATGCTGTGATACCGTTGTTTTTTAAAATGTCTTTATTTAGTATGCGACCATCATGACAATCTTGCGACTCTGGGGTTGTTTATATCTTTTGATCAGCGTGTTTCTCTGGTGCGGTTGGCATATTGCTGGTCGTGTTTTAGTACAGCAAATCTCACCGTTAACGGTACTAACATTGCGATGTGTCTTCGCTTGTCCTTTCTTGTTTGCAATGGCTAGAATTATCGATCCGATTGGTCTTCGAAATGTGAAAAGAATGTTTCTTCGACGACTGTTTAGTGTTGGCATTCTGTTGATTGGAGGCAATACATTTTTATTCCTTCTTGGGTTAAAATGGACTTCGACTTCAGAAGCGGCATTATTCCAGCCACTAATTATTGTATTTACGACTTTGATTGGAATTTTACGTAATCGATACAATTTTACTAGTCAACAATCTAAGTCTACTGTCTATAATAAATGGCAAGGATTTGGAATCGTTTCTTGTATCCTAGGTGCAATATGGATATTGATAAGTAAATCTCCAATACAAATAAAGTTATCTATGGATTCATGGTCAAATTTTGAATCCTACCGTATACTTGGCTTTATCTGTTTGATTGGCAATACTCTATGCTTCAGTACATACATGTGGGTGCAACTGCCAATCCTTTCACACCTTTCTCCCGTAGTCACCGTAGCCTTTTCGTATGGTCTAGTGACACCAATATTTATTATTGTTAGTCTTGCATGTGACAGTTTCAAGGGTACGATGGAATGGATTTATCTAAGTAAACTACAATTAGTTGGTTTTTTATATTCTGGTATCGGCTCGTCGAGTATCGCTACTGTCACATACTCATATGCAAATAAATGGCTTGGTCCAACTGTTTGTGGACTATCAGCCGCCTTACAACCTCTGGTATCCTGCATATTGAGTGCTATTTTTCTCGATGAACGTTTGTCCTTTCAGCAAGTTATTGCTGCTGGATTGATTATTGGTGGTGTTACAGTGGTCTTGCTGACTAAGGTCTCTCCAATTACAGAAGAAAAAATACTCGACACAGCTTGTTCCTTATCGAAAAATGATTCAAAACTGAGCATTTTTGGCATTTTTTCTACTATTGGCGGAGCCAGGATTTTGGGCTGGAGAGAGTTAAGGGGAGCTCAGCCCCCTCTGACGGATCTTTAAGCGCTCCCTTGGTGAACAGAATACATGCTTCAAAACTTTTTCTGGAGGAGCTCAAAAGTTTCCGAGGAGTCTGAGCCTCCCCTCCTGCGACTCCGCCATTATTTTCTACTATGATCTTAAACTCAACTATACTCTGAAATCAACTATGATGTGTTCTCAAAAAGGGATGCCAATGTGCGTAGTCATTTCATTGACATCCACACCCCATACCTTGACGTCCAATAACGACAATTCCTTCTTTTGTATCTTTATTCGATCTCATCACACGATAACTGTGGCTGTCTAACATGTAAACAGTCTGCTGCCGATTGAAAAAGACATAATAAAAACTGAAAAGATGATTGAGACTATCATCTTTCCCATTGCTATCAGTAACGAGAGTTCTATTCTTGTCTCCGATTCGGTATCATCTCACTTCATGTTTTCTGACGTCAGAGATGTAAAGATGTCTCTAATCATCCATGGTCAATTCATAATAATCGATATTCTTGATGAGATATACTTCTTTGGTTGTGCCGCTACGACGAGACCAACGTAGGACTCCAATAACAATCGTTTGATCATCATCAAAGAAGAGACTAATGGGGAACGCAAAGTAATAAATGGCATCTTCATAGTTGTGGTCTCCAGCAGCTGTCATGCCATTCTATACCCATCAGATATTGGCTGAAATATTGGAAATCACTATAATGAAGGAGAAAAAGAAAACGAATCATTGTTGTCGAAGAGATGTTCTCTATCTTACGAACATGCGCGAAATAATTTTCGAATACGTATATTCTTCTCTCATAGACTCTAAACAAGAAAAGGCTCTTCAAGGAAATATAGATTAGAAAATCTTTTCCTAGTTTGCTACGCAAAGAAAGGACTTCATAACGATTCTTATAGCTATGTCACTATTTCCACGAATCTCAATCTTGTTCATTGCCTAAAAAAACACACATAGGATCGATGACAATTTGTGTTTGTCGGGACTTATTTTAAGCTCTTATCATAATCTTTTAAATTGTAAAAATTACAAACTTAGCGGAAGATGAAAACCGTAGCTGGAGAAAGACCAATGTCAGTCATCGCCAGAATCTCGATAGAAAACATTGCAAACTAAGCCATAATCGTGAATGGAGAATCTTTGTAGGATTATAAGGAAGGATACTAGCATTTTGTGCTTGTGTCTGTTTTTCTTTCGAGTGGAGCTGTTTGTATTAATAGAAATCCATTCAAATCAATGAAGCAGTGTTCGTTACAATCATACATTCATTTTGCTTTTTCATACTAATTCATTGATAAACATTTAATGTTGCTGAAATATTTGTCTAAAGTATGATAGGATGGTCTTGAAGAACTAGTTATTTGGAACTTGTATGGTATTTTTCTTCGTCGAAAAAGAGCTTTTTGAAATTCACGTTTTTTAATAAGCACATATCTATCTAAGAAAGAATTTAAAAAGAAACAACCCAGATATCGCCCTTAAGTAGAAATAAATTAGTTGACGTAAAGATTCTGAATGCGATCATGTATATATATAATTAAAAGAAGATATTTACTCTTAAAAATTGAGTTTCAATATAAAAGAAAACGAATCTTTTTGTGTATCAAAAGACAATATTTTCGCCACATGTTTGTTTTAGTTTTAATCATTATTACTAATGCCATAATTCCTTAACTAATGATTCTTTCTTTTCTTTGCTGAAACCCAGTTCTCGACACAGCTGTTGGACGGAGAGCCCGTGCACATTAACTATACGCAATGGTACACACGTACAAAAGAAAAAGAAAAAGAGTTACGAAACGTTGTTGTCGACAACGACAACAGTGAAGGAATAATATAAAACGGCTACGGTTGACGAAACCTGACTCGTTTTCTTTGTCGTTTCTCAGCTTTTACTTTTGAATCCCTATACATTCGATGTGTTTGGACTATTAGCCATCTATTACTTCTTTCATTTTCATAAATCTTAAAAAGAAACATTGGAATACAATGTTAGAAAATAATAAAAATGATTTTTGAAGAGTAATTATAGTTCAAATAGGAAATGTGTTTTCAATAAATGATCTTTGTTTTTATCAAAACCATTTTTTATTTTTAAAAAATAGTCAGAGAAAAAAAGAGACGAGGAAAAGGAGAGTAATAGAAGCGAACAATTTTACTCGAGTTTTATGTGATTTTAGTTCATTTTCTTCATTGAAATAGCATGCGAAGATTGGCATGAAAACATATGCAAAATATTTACTGAATTGGTTAATTTGACTACTATTAGTTGTCAAAAATTTAAATATTCAAGTCGCGGTCTTAAACTACCATTTGCTAAATAATATTTTGTATTTTAATTAGTTTAAGTTACATATTTTTATTTCAATTAACTAGGTATTGAAGCATGCATGTCAATACGATTACGAGCCACACTTTATTTTATTCTTTTACTTTACCTGTTTCTTGGTATTGCTATTATTGCTGAGAAATTCATGTCGGCTAGTGAAACAATAATATCAAGAAAACAAAGAATATATTATCCATATTCTCGAGAAAAAGATAAATATTTAACTGTTGTAGTCCAAATATGGAATGATACAGTTGTTAATTTTAATATTAATAGCACTTGAGTCAAGCTCCGCAGAAATTCTATTATCAATTATTGAAATTATTAGAAGTCGCTTTGAAGCTGGTGAACTTGGTCCTGGAACTAATAAGACTGTTACTTACTTTTCTTGCTATTCTATACGAATTCCAATTTTCTTAAAAAGGAAACTTGTGATAAAAAACTTTAGATTTTTCACAAAGAGTAGTAGATGATAAGGTCATGATATTATAATTTGTCCTTTGAATTCCGTTAGTCACTTATCATTGATTACAACAAGAAACCTTGTTTTTTCATTTATGTTTTCATGTTTTCAAACATCTAGTGTAAATTTCATATCAACCAAAAATGAAGAAAAAGAGATTTATCATTTTCAACTATTTCCGTTTATTTTTTGAAAAAAAACATATTTCATATAGACTGAAATGAATAAGAATTCGCAGAATGCGACAGTTGTCTAACAGTGTCCTACATCGTTCAAATCTTGTGATCCCATCTGACTCGAGTTCAGCTATGTTTTTGTGACTTGATTATAGGCCAATATGGCACTCATATACCGATTTACAGGCAACGGTCACTATTATTTTCTTGAGCAAATTCAATTTATCAGTTTTTCCTTTATTTTCTTACATAGTAAGTAACAAAGGATATGTCCTTGATTTTTTTCCGTTTAGGTTATTTCGTCAATATCGGTTAGTTAACGTGGCAACATCAAGTAATCATACTTTTTCTTATTTTTCGTTATATTTCGAATACAAGCTATAGTATCTATATCAATATTTCCTATAGGATGTGCTGATCATGGGTGTGAGTATGTGGGTGCAACTAAATATAAGGGTACTATTCAAAATCGTACCTACATCCTGCTCTACTTCCTCGTTTCAGCATAAAAGACGGTGACTTTGGATGCTCGCCTGTTGAAATTGATCTTTGATGAATTATTAATTAATGCTTTTCAGGTGTTTGTTATGGAAAAAAAACTGCTGCCTCTATATTAAAAATACGCTCAAGCAGAACTGTCATCAAGAATATCCAGATAAAACTAGCAACTTTTGATCTCTTGCTTCCTATGTCTAAACTTGTTCAGTTTCATCGATTTTCTCCTTCTTGAAATATACTACTTGTTTTTGTGGAACTTGCATATATATTTTTTCGAAGAATTGCAACGGAATGAGCGAGAAAGGTCAACGGCTATTAGGTGAGTTTACATAGCAACGAAGGACAACAAGGGTCACACTACTTTAGAAGAGTTTCTTACCAAAGGAAGAAGGGTATGCGTGGGTGCGAATATAGGTTCTCGCCATATCCACACCTACAGTCTCAACTTGCAATCATCTGATTCTGAAGCACGGCAAGAAATACATTATGGTATTTGCGCTGATCAAAAAGGACCCATTTGATTCATATTGAATTTATAAGATTTGAATTGCTGGACACAATATTATATCAATATAGTACAGTTTGTTCAGCTTTTCATTCTGTCTTCTGATATATACCATGAAAAATTTGAATCATCTATCGATATGCAAGCGGATACACCTTCTATAGAGTATTTTTTCTTGCTTTTTCCCAAAAAGGTATGATAGTGCTAAAAATCTGTGTTAGTTAAGCTTTCAAAGCAAGAGTATTGCGAGCTAAAATGTTGAGGTCAATGGTTTTCAACAATGATGCTTTGAATGTACAAAAAGATCGAAAAGAAACTTATCGAATAACTTGTACATTAGAGGGATACTTAATCGTCTCATGGAAGCTTTCTTAAATCAATAGTTAGAACATCAATACTAATATTGTTAAGTCAAGAAAAAAAAATGATCGAATATCAACAAAGAAAAAAATTTCTCTTTAACATACATTAATCAATAAGGCAGGTCATTTCTTTGGTAATCGATGTATCCTTGGAAATAACAAAACTTTTTAACGTGACTGAACTGATAAAATTGTTATTAAATGAGAGTTCATTATATAAATAAATCAAAAATGCAAATGAATGAACACATATTTCATAAACGAATTCAACTTCTTACAAAATTTTGTTTTTTTTCTTTTTAAAAACATATAATGGACATATAAGAAAGAAATAAGTTTCATATCAATCCCAGTCGAATCTGTAACAATATTCAAATAACTGCTTCGAAAAGTAACTATCTGTCTATGTAGGGGTGTGGGTGTTGGTGTGCGTGTGTGAATGTAGAGGTGAGTGCAGTTGTAGGTATTGGTAGTAGTGCGTGTGGGTATTATCCTGTTCTTCAACAATGCGATCACACCCACACCCGATTTGTGCTACTAATTAAAACAAGAAATGATGCAATCATCAACGCGTGTGAGTGTGAGTGTGGATGTGGGAATTTCAGAAAAAGAGAAGACTCACAGTCACATCCACATTCACACATCCATATCCACACACTCACACTCACACGCATACCCACCCATACCCTTGATGGACTTGTTTGTCTTGTTTTGACACTTGGTGTTGATGCTATTCCTTTGAGTCGATCCATCACTAACTGAAAGAATATTGTCTTCGAGCTATTCATAGTTTTATAATCAATGTCAGCTCAATTGACACAACTCACGGCACATGACCAGGATCAATCGTCTTCAACAACGTTCAGTAATGGTTTATTACTATTGACGTGATGATCTATCAATAAACACAATATCAGAGTTTTTGTGAAAAAAAATGCAAAAAAAATCGAATAATTGACAAAAGGACTAATGTCTTGAATACCGAAAACTAGGTAAAATCTTCATTGTATTTCGAAACTACACGCATATTGTCAAAATAAATGTTTCGCACAACAAGTGGCAATATCATATTCAAACTCTATGAATCAATAGATTTTCTAATCAATCATATAAGAAGAAATTTTACAATTCTATATCAAAAGAAGAGAGTGCATTTGTGCGGTATTCAAACGTATTGTGATCATACTCTCGCTTTCTGCTGTTTGCCATTATCTTGCCGCAATGAACACTATTTAATATTGCGATAAATAGTGTCATCTTTCTGCTCAATAACGGCGCTTTATGCCGTTTTGGCTCTATTGCGGCGCTGCTTAATAAAAGTAGACAACATGGACCTATTTACATGGCAAATTAATCGTTTCATGAATAGCAAATTTTGTGTTAGTAATTGTGAATAGTTTTTATAGAGATGTTTTGATGATGAATAAGACTCAATTAAAAATTACCACGCACTGTTACAATATATTTCATATTTATTCATAGGGTCACTATACTCATTAGACTTTTTTTCTTGACAATCATTATAAATATTAAAGTAGTTTGATGAATCTGAAAGGAATAAAACTATTGAAAAGGTACAGTTTGTTATTTATTTTTCGTTTTACCTGTATGGATTGATACATTTATTAAAAGTGAAAGAAAAATAAATCACTGGCATTATACACGATAGAAAAAAAGTGCGACTATAGAGCAGTAGGATCACCTGATTTATTTTTTTTTGCTTCGAAAGATGCAGCTTGGAATAATTTCATTAATGTTGTTATTGATTGGATCTAATGAAGGACTCTTCAATGGTGATATATCAACAGTGAGCAACAGAACACTAAATCGTCTTAATTTAACATGCTTCTATGATGATAGTTTGGTAGCTAACTCTGAATATTGTGTTTATCAATTTTTTTCTAATGGTTCATCATTAAGAACATTATATGACTATATGAGAGTAACAAATATATATAAAACTATTGCTCAAAGATGTACAGGATTTTCAAATACAATTGATGTTGGTTTTGGATTTTGTTCACCTCTGGAATTTGAATTATTTGATATATCAATACTTTGTATTTGTGCTACAGATATGTGTAATAAAAATTTTACTTCATGTCAATCATCAGTAACTAATCAATTGCAAATAAATTCTGCACCTTCTGTTCTTTCTTCAATGGTTCCTGAACTGAATACACCAATATCTTGTTATGATTCATCAGATTCATTAAATACAAGTTTCTATTGTGCAAATTTTGCTTCTCCTTATATTGATATTCAAAAATGCAATGAATATACTATGAACAACACGTTAGTATGCATGTATCAAATGTCCAGCGATGGTCCATTTTTTCTTGCACTCACCACAGATATTTACAAGTATTATCTATCAGCATCACTTTCTAGAGTATATCAATTTAACCAGGTATCAAGTACAACATTGTCGTACAATGAAACATCATCTTCTTTCTATATCAATTATATACTTCGTTATCTAGATGGTAATAATACTATATCAATGAATATAGAGAGATGTTTTTGCACTCAAAACTATTGTAATTACAATTTAACAACTTGTCTTAGTGCGAATGGAACAACAACACCAATACCAACAGGAGATAGTGTGAGAAGTAAGTTATTAAATGATTATGATTTTCGTATGAATATATTTTTTCTTCAGAAAATCCAAACAATATCATTGTTTTTCTTTGGCTTTATCTCATCATCAAATTATTTTCTCTTTTAAATCTCGCAATTTAATATTCAATTCATTCGAAAAAAATTGTATTCAAAATTAACTCAACTTATTCCATTAAAAATTTAAATCTTGTTGTTTTGTTAATAAAACACTTATTCTAATATATTATAATAAGATAATGAACAATAAAAATTTCAAAATAAACTTACATATTAATGAAAAGACCTTGAAAATAAAACTGTATCTCTGTGCAGTTTCCAACTAGGCATTGATTGAAAAAACAAATAATACAAAAGAAATAAGGACGGAGAAAAAATATGAATTTATGTTTATTCATATTGACACCAATTTATCAATGTAAAATCAAGACAAGATTCTTTCGAGAACACACGATTCTATTGAAATTCTAATAGTCCTAATGTTTTACAAACAATTTCAGAGACATCGAATAACTTTTTGCGATGCATGTCGGATCACGCATAAATCCGTAAACTATACAATGAGAATGTGCAAATAACAAAAAAGTGGTCGAATGTTCCTTAGGTTTTCTATACAACTTAATGAGTTTTCGGAACTTTCCTCGAAAACTCAGAGCTCGTAAAGATTCGAAAACCCTGAAGGGTTTTCGAGATATATTCGGAAATCATTCTGAATTTCTAACAAACGCTTTCACTATTTCCGATGCCAAGAAATAAAAAATGCAAAGGTGTACAAGGATATGCTTCAGATTTTCGAGTGAGATTTTTCAATCAATAGAGATTTCCGAGGAAACCTCCCGTTTGTTGGAAATAGCAGCAGAATCTCTGAGAATACGCTTCAGGGTTTTCTCACCCAGTTTTTCGAAAACTCAACAGTCTCTGGTCATTCTGAAACGGTTTTAGAAGAAGTTTTGGTTTCTGAAAACACGTTTTTTTTTAGAGTCCATCTTGAAGTAGCCCTTTAAAAGCTACAGGTATGATATCCTAATAGTGTTTGAAAAGTTGCGGATATCATGTCAAGGTAATTCAGGGTGTGGGTGTGGATGTCTATACCACTAAAGAACAGTTCGTAACCCCACGTTTGCTCACACCCAGACCCTTGTTTAGATAGTGAACAGCAGGGCTCGAAACGGGCCAATTTTTGATGGCTCAGCCCGGCCCATACCGGGCCAAGAATAGTTCATGCCCGCCCGGCCCAGCCTCTTCTATATTAGAACCCAGCCCGGCCCGCCCGGCCCGGCCCGAATAACAATGGCACTATTATCATTATAGTTCTTTTATAAAGAAGGTTTTCACGTGACGGAACCCAATATCACTGGATTTAGAGATGGTTATTTCTCGTTGATTTATTTTAATTTTAAACTTGTTGAATTTTAAATGAAGTATAGATTTGAACGTTGAAGAGTTAAATAAATTTTAAATTTGATTTATTTATATGAATTTCAATAAGTGAAATTTAAAAAAAATTTAACTTTTTGAATATCAGAACTTAAACTAATTTTAAATGTAAATTTACAAATTTACATTTAAAATAAATTTAAACTCTCGTACCTGAAAACTTAAATTTATTTTAGATTTAGATTTTTAAAAATTAATTTTTGGTCTTATTAAGTTTTTATAAATGCAAAGTTGATCATCCCTACACTGTTGTAATTTTTCAAATCATTATAAGAACGTTACTTATGATCATGATGATCACGACTTGAATAAGGTTAGACAATTCTAAGTCTTCAAAAAAGGCTGGTAGATAAGTCGAATTACTTACTGAATCAATAGAGTAAGATGAATCCATCGACACTTCAACTTCTGGAATACTATTATTTATTAGCACGAACCTCACAGAAGTGAAACACCAACTGGTCAAATTCAATGAGTCACATGGGTTGATATTTCTACTTTCTCTACTAATTTTAGTATACAGCAAAAACTGTTCCACTTAAATACTGTTTATGTGGCTTAATACAGTTAATAGTTCACTCCATTTTCTCTGTGAATGAGGTGTTATCATACTGAATAAATACTTTGTTTTCATTTATTGTCTAAATGAAATTTCCAAAGACTTCGCATGGTGAAGCTTCTTGATCGTTAACAATCCTGAGATGTACAACACATGTAAAAAAATGTCAATGAAAAACTT
The DNA here is from genome assembly GCA_905250075.1 of Rotaria sp. Silwood1. NCBI lineage: Eukaryota > Metazoa > Rotifera > Eurotatoria > Philodinida > Philodinidae > Rotaria > Rotaria sp. Silwood1. The sequence goes on along the minus strand of CAJNOP010000843.1, from coordinate 64,690 downwards.
AAAAAAACCGATTATTATTTTTTTGTTAAAAATCGATTAAAACGATGCCACTTAATTCTTACTGAAAATGAATTTTTCAACATGAAAAATAGATTTCATTTGATTTTACTATTTTAAATCGATTTTTAGTCGAATAATAAAGTCCTATTGATTGAAATTGGTTTTTAGAAACTGATCAAGAATGATTAAAATCAAATGATATCTATTCTTGAACCTGACAAATCAGATTCTGACTGGATCCAAATGGTGTCATTTTAATTGACACTTGTTCATAAAAAAATTAATTCTAATCTAATTTATCGATATTTTTTCTTACACAAGTCAGTATTAATTGATGTCTATCTTAACGCCTGCTATACGTGTCAAAGTCTAGGCTAGTGTGATAATCACGATCTGCTAAGCTAGGCAGTTCGAAAAAAACAGAGGTTCGAGTTCCTAACTTAAAACCCGAGAAAAACCTGTTTTACGACCACCACCATTTAAATCAAGTGAAAATTAACTAGTTACTCTAATTTTGATTAAATGATGACAATTCCACCTTAATCGATCTTTAGCTAGGAAGAAGTCGACTGGAATCATTTTTTTTTGTCTTGTGTGAGAAATTTTCCTTGCAAAACAGAAGTAAAGTTCGGGCCGGGCGGCCCGGAAGAATTTGAAGCCCGCCCGGCCCACCGGTCTTCGTTGAGGAGGCCCGCCAGGCCTGGAATAAAGACCTTCTCTGGCCGGGCTGGGCCGGGCCGAGCCGGGTCCGGTCACCGGGCCGGGTGGCCCGTTTCGAGCCCTGATTCGTATCGATCCCACTTGACATTGTATACTGGACTCGAACATCCTGAGTCATTCCAACTTGAGTTGTAGGTATCGTAGAATGAACAATAAAAGTCGACATTCTCGATTGGTTCTCGAACAAAATCCTTTGTAACACGAACATAAAGTGAAATATTCATATTGGATGTGATCTGTGAAGTATTGCTCTGTATATTAGCTACAATAACAGATGATGCCAATGTTCTGTTCATTGTGTCGGTCACATTTTGATATTCGATAGCCAAATCGATAATCAGCATTCGAAGAAAAGAAATACTAGCAAACGACTTGAAATTATACACACCACCGACGGAAATATTTGAGTTGATATCTGTCTCACGAGTATTGTTAACAATAATTCTACCGCTACTATTCGATGATAATACTGATCCCACTACTATGCTGCTACTATTAGTGAAAGGCGTTTGTGGCATGATGAATCCGTTCCGTACACTTGTTTCGACACTAATATTTAGTCGGGAAACAGCGTTTTCGATGTCCTCTGGTGCCAAGGGGAGCCGCTATGGCTGAATGGTTAAGTTGTTTGACACATATCCACAAGATACTGTGTTCGAACCTCGGATCCATCAGTCATAGAATGACTTTGGACAAGTCACTAACGGCTGTTTTGTCTCGGATCACCCATCCGATAACAAATTGACTACGTTGTTGACATACACTAAATGGTCCTTGTGACTAGTATGTGGTTAGTCAGTATGTATGGGGAGCTTAAGAAATTAAGCGAGAAGAACTCTGAGTCAGGCCGGCCTTCTGTCCAGAGCTACATTTAGTAATAGATGTAGGAAAATATCGGGCTTCTCGAAACTGTCCTCGGACAGCACCCTATACCGCAAGGTAGCCGAAAGGCGGGGTATTCTTCTTCTTCTTCTTCTTCTGGTGCCAAGGTTTCATTCGATACAGTCTGATTCAAGTAAATTGCTAAAGCGTTAGCGATTTCTGTCGCAGTTGACTGATTGTTACGAATTATGTCTACCGCAGCTTCCTAAATACAACAATATGAGCGTACATACGATATCTATTTCCAAGGTTATTGAAACCATCTAGAACTTACTGGGCCAACACTTGTAGTTGTTATCGCTGTGGTCGTGGTTGTTGTTGTAGTCGTTTCTGTAGTTGTTGTAGTGGTCATTTTTGCCGTTGTTGTAGTTGCTGCTGTTGTGTTCGTGGTCATTTCTGTAATAAAATAGAACGAAGTATTATCCTACGAGAGTTGGCATAATTCTCACATATAGAACTTTTAAGAGTTCTGTGTTTTACAAATTTCCTGTTATCTACATTTTCGTTGTATGCGCATCACCATAATTTTATTAAGGATTCTGTTCATGACAACCAAAGTTTAAAAAAAACTCTCATCACCAAGTAGAGTTTGATTTCATCTTGTCATTCATTATATGTAGTTATTCCTCTATTCAAATGAAAATTCTGCTTAAAACTTTGTTTTTACGGCAGAATTTCGACAGAATGCTGATATCCTAGCAGAGTTTTGCTTCTTTTATTTGATCAAACAATATTATATTCAGAACAGTATTATGTTATGAAGAACTATTTTTTGAAGACGATTACAATAGAATTGTGTCGTTTACAGAACTTTTTATTTAATGTACGGGTTATTGTTGCATTGAAGAGGATGGTTTTAAAAAAATTTTAATAATCAAATTAAAAAAATAAGGCAAATGATATAATCGAGAAGTAATTTATGATAATTTTTGAATTAATCCTTTCTTGCCCTATGGTATTTATCAATATCATTTTATAAAAAATTGATTGTTTTAAACTATGAGACATTTAGGAAAGGGTTTTATATCAACTTAAAGCCTATCTATTATAGACTTCAAATCAACACAATCTCAATATGGTCTTTATCATAAAAATAACTTTTTTTATGTTCGCTGAATATATAATGTGATGGCACGCACAATAATTCATAAGAAAGGCTTGTTTGTTGGATTTGGTTCAAACTTTTCCTGTGTAAACTAGAGGTCACAAGATTGATGTTATTGAGTGAATTACCCTTCCAAACCGTCAAGTTGAGTCAAAGGCAAGAAAGGGTTAAGATAAAAATGCTCTAAGAAATAATTATAATTAATCGTTGTTATCTGAGACTGATATTCTATCAAACAAGTTGAAACTTCTGATATAAGTATTATTCGTTCAAATATTTACTTTCACGAATAGAAATCTTCTTGTTTATGAGATGATTAGTGGTACCTTTCATTCAGGATTACTTGACCACACATACATATTCATTTAAATCTTTATCCATATCTACAACTTCAATCACCTCTTCACTTCTACTCACATGCATATCCATCTAACACATTCTCAGTGGGTTTATGTAAAGAAACTCTATCGAATTCAATCACAATGCTCAAAGTTTAATTTGAAAGTCTCAATGAATCTCCAGAAAACAAGTTCCAATAGCTGCTGGTTTATGGTGGTTGTCAGCATTTTTTTAAAACAATATATGTTTCTTGATAACCAAAATTACCATAAGTTGAATTTAAACTTTATCTTGATCAAGAGAATCAGGATTTGCCAGATAGATTTTCTTATGTGTGATGAGGTATATGGAATGAAGATTTATATAAAGAAATATTGGCAGTTGATTATATTTTAAATAAATAGAAAGAATCAATCGAATAATGTTCATATTTGTCATGAAGAACAATATAATATTTTAAATAATGTTGATGTTTTTCATGCAGAAAAAAATTTCAACTCTTAAAATGTCACTACTTCTAGTGAACATCCACATAATGATTTAATTTGATAAATTTTCTTTTACACAATGAACATCGACATCATTTAAACCATCACGACTTTTTTCATGAAAATTATTCACATTATTCGAATTAATGAGTCCCATATAGGCGAATAACACTAAGCACTATATGTTTCGACATTACAAGCTCTGTTGTAATCTGAATCAAGATCTAAAACGCTAAATTATTTTAAGCGACAAATTCTTTTGTGATTCGCCTTGAAAAATGAATATTTGTGGTAGAAGTGTTTTGAACATAATCATAATCGCTATATGTAATGAAACACAATTCGGCTAGAGGATTCAGAATTCTATCGAAATTCTATCGTAAGAACAAAGTCCTAAGCAGAATTATGATTTGAAAGTAGAGACAATAGTATATTTAGGAGCACACAAGCATACTCAACTAATTTAATGGATGGTTAAAACTCTTGAACTCTGCTTGTGAGGAATTCTGTCACTGCTGATTTGATTTGTCAAAAAATACAGAAAGATTATAGTGTCTCATCTCTTTTGGAAATTCGGTTGGATGGAGTGTGATAAACCTCAAAAATACGCGAATCATAATTATTCATGTTATTTTAATGATTTCATTAGGAGAAGCTTATGATGATGCCAAGATCATCAGTTTGATTATGGAACTCAATATGGAGAACCATTCGAACCTGAAAGCAACTTTGAGCAGTTTGTCAGAATCTGATCTACGAATTTCATTTGTACATATGAGACTGAGTGGACAAGTGAGGAAAATACATGCTCTTACTATATCTTTTAAACGCCGATAACTTAGCATACGTTGCCAACATAGTGAGTTTTACGATGGCGAAAAAATTCTAATTGAAAATGTGCTAAATGTCTCGAAGTTCAGTTTTTTTTTAATATTTCAGGCTGCAACTGGGATCAACATAGATTGTTGTGTATATTAACTCAGGATCTTCTAGTGACTTTGAAAGTATATTAAATGTAGGTATGTGCTTTGCGTCAGAAAATGAACTCAGCCGCCCATTCTCTATGAGCTCAGAGTATGAAAGAAAATAAAGTATCTCAATATCCTTGAATTTTAAGTCTCATACGTGACACTTTGACCTTCATCTTACAATAATATACTGCTCGCCTATTTTTTAATCAAGTGACACATGGCATAGAAAGAACACACCCATGAAGATAAGTAGAATTCATCATTGTGAAAAAATTTTTTTTTTGACAAGCATCTAACAGCAGAAAATGAAAAAATGTCTATTCACTATTCGCAGAGAGCTAATCGTCTCCGTCCAAGAAATGATGGAATCAGAATGTTTTGGTACCCACATTTGCTTTCCTATAGATCACTTCACATGAAAGATTAATCGTACTATTAAAAAACATGACCATCGGATCATTAAGGATGTGTATTTCTGATATTTATAAATGTATAGATTGAGTGACTAAAGTATATCAAAAAAGATATCATTCATCATCATTTTCAATGAAAACATCCGAAACCAATAAGTTATTAATCTAACTCAATCAAAACAATAAATTGTGAGATTACGACAATCTGGAAGATCAAATACTTCTCTATTGCTAGTCAATGACAATGTTAGGTTTGGTTTCATGGAATTTGTAATAGTTAGAACTTTTTCCACTACTTTGATAAGAATATTCGAAAATAAAATAAAAATTCACTGCAATAATGATTCAGGCAGCAATAAAATATCAAACTACTTTCTTATTTGATCAAACCTTAACTTTTGATTTTTCATGTGTAAGTTGCTTAGTAAAAATAAAACTAATGATAAACATTCAGATATTCAATTGGAAAAAGGAGAACGAAATTCCAATGGATTCTATATGTTCTCATGTTCATGTCACATCATACAAAAAAATCATTCCTTAGTGAAAACAGTGTATGTATAAAAACACATGAACACTCGCGAACGTCTCCACATTGGAAACTGATACGACCAGTAAATCAAGTTTATTAAGCTGATTATCAATACGGTTGTGGGTGTTTCTGTTGATGTAAAGGAAAAGATCACCAACACTCAAACTCTCATCCATACTCACATCCCACATTTCGGATTGTTTTTCGATATGTTACGCCCTAAAAATATGATATTTTTGATTGCATTAATCAGAAAAATCGGTTCTTAAGTGTGCTTTGAAAACTATTTGTTCTAAAATGTTTCTTACACTTTAAAATAACAAATAATTTATAGAGAAACCATAAATATATTCTAGGAATGGCTACACCAATTTATTGATGGATGTCTAATTATTTGAAAATTCGACATTCGAGAAAGTAAAAATTTTATTTTCTAATTAGAAAATTGAAAGGAGATTCTTATGGGCTTTTCTCGAATTTAGCTTTTGAAGCGTTTTTGAAACATTGAAAAATCGATTTCCATATGATAACTAACTTTTTTCTGTCTTGTATTTCACGTTCAAACATATAATGCACAAAAAATAGCTACAATTCGATGAGAAAAATAAGTATTTCGAAAACTACTAACAATAGAACTAACAAATAAATTAATTTTAACAGAATGAAGAAAAAACTACGCAAAAATAAACAAAATTAACTGTTTATGTTCATCCGAAAATTGTTTAGTGGTCAATGATACAGTGAATAATCATTTCTTCATTGAAAAAACATTCAGCTCGTCTAGCATTGCTCGAGCGTTTTCTGAATATTTTATGTTGAATATTTCATACATATGATCCAAATTAAACAATCATAGATTCAGCTTGTGGATCATAAAATTAGACGATGAAAATTATGCAATAATTTGATTATAGTCAATAGATTACTGCATGATTTGGTTACAAGTTTTTGGAATGTTTGTATTGTTTCATACTCAAATGTATTTTCAAATGCAAACATTATGGAGACGCTAAAACTTTAGAATGAGCGTATTGAGTATAAAAATTTTTATAATTTTGATTCATTCATTTATTTGGCATTTTCCTCTGACAATATACTGTATATTTATAACAGTCAGCGTTTGTGAATTCGAAACTTTGATTCCTCATGAGTCTACACTAGGCAGCATTCTAATGAATTTTATTTTGTAGTATTTTATTCAATTTATTTCAATATAAAAAAATAAGCCAAAGAATTGCTTGAATTGCTTGAGAAAAAAAGGAAAGCGTCAATGTACAGAAAAATAAGAATAGAAAATGTTTTTAATCAAACGAATAATATTTCAAAAGAAATAAGTTAAGCACTGAGATCCCTATACCAAAACTAAAAGCATCTGTTAACATATTTCTTTGAGCTCTATTACACAGATTAGTTCGACAGCACCATTGACCATTACCAACTGTACCAGACTCTGTGCATGTCGTTTCTATACTTCGAAAGGTATTATAACTCGCCGATCTTTTCTAATTAGTATCGAAACATTTCAGTTTGAGTCAATATAAAACAATATAAACTTACTGAACAATACAATGATCCATTATTAGGTAAATATGTTATTGAAACAAAATAATCATTGAATGGATCACTACAGTTTGTAATGTTACATGAATAACAAGCAAGACCATCTATCATTGGATTCCAAGCTAAAAAAATATATATTCATCTTGATTATCTATCTTTTTCATACTTGTTAACTTACTAAGTAAAATAAAACAAGCAATAGCAATAGATGAATGTCTAAACATTTCTAAATTAAAGAATGTATCGAAAAAATGAAATTATTCGAACTAATATCAAAAATAAAAAAGATCAATAGAGAGAAAGATATTTATAATGAAAATGATCAATTCTATTCTTGACGTGCATAGAAAGTATTAAAACAAGTCATAAATTTGTATTTTTCCTTATGTTACTCACGTCGTTTATGTATTTATTCATTTTTATACTTATATATGACAATCAATCATTATCGAGAAATTCATTGAAAGAAGGTCAAAGATTTTATGACAAAAAAAGAAATTTCAAATATAAACAGTTAACTAGATGTTTAGAAAGGTTTTGATTATTTATCTATAAGAATAAAAATCATCAATGACTTTTTTTATTATTCAACTTGTTGATCATGTGAACTATGTGTGTCACTTGTCCTCCGAAAATATACAACTCACGTATTGATTTGTGATATCTGACACTTTAATAAATGAAAGATCAAACCATATGACTTTTACCATATAAATGTCATTCATTTTTTGATAATATTTTGAATAACCTAGAAGCGACATTGATGATTATGGTTGTATCGTTCGAGATATACGTTTAAATCCTATTAAAAAAACACAGGATATTAAGTAGTCCGCGACAATAGTTATTGAGCATATTATTTGTTTTTATGATATCACTTTAACTATTAAGTAAACTGTTATAAGAATTAAGTATTGTCTAAAAGTTTTGAAGCCATCTTCATTCTTATCATCTCTTGCCTAGTTTAGTATACAAATAAATAACAGTTTTCTTTTTTTTTATTGAATCTCCTTGAAATACAATATAATCGTATCTGTATCATTCTTCAAGATGTTTTGAGATTTTTTTCAAAACTCTATTGCTTAGTACAATTTTATTGAAATAATAAATAGCACAAAAGTATAGGCATATATAAAAAAAATAAAATAAAATATACATATATATAATGTAATTTATATTAATTATTTATTCAACAATTGGAATTGAAAGTTTTGATGAAAATATAATCATAATCAATAAACTAGCAATTGATGACTGAAACCATTAAACAAACAGAAATGGCTGTTATCATAGAAGTAAGACAATACTGGTTAACATACATGCAGTGATAGATAGTTGTTGATGATCGCGTTTCATTGATCGATTACAAATATTCTGAACAATAGTTCAGTAAACATAGTAAATGAAAAGTTCAGCTGAGGTAACATGAAAATAAAAGTAAGCAATAGACGGGTGTATTTTGATCAGCATTACGATATAGTGTCGTTTAGACCAGGGATGTTTGCATTATAGAATCACGAACACATAGAATAAGTTTGAATACCATTATTCGTACTCAAAATATTAATTATAATAGTGACACATTGCAAAGACAAAAAGTATGAATTAAGTGGTATCAGGAAATTTCGTCGATATACATGTGAAATCTTTTAAATAGACATAATTTTGCAGTGTATATCGTTTGATCGAATTGAATACATAGAATCAGTAAAAATTAAATTTATGATGAAATTCTTTTATAGCAAATAAGTAATTTGTTAATATGAATGAATAGTTCATTCATGATTTTCTTCAATCAGTAAGATAAAAATTTCAAATAATCATCGGCAAGAATTGGAAAGTGCTTGGCGACATTGTGTAGTAAGATTGATATAGTAAGTGAGATATTTAGAAACTCTGAATTCATAACAACACTCGCTTAATATTCAACAGAAACATTTATCTTTCAAACAATCAGATTTGATCAGTTCTTCTAATAAAATTGATGCTGTGTACTATGAATTTGAATATTTGAATATGGGATTATAATATTTTGATCTCGCACTTAAAATCAATTTCAAATCATTCCGTCTTCACTTTTCAGATATTGCGATACTAAATAATGAGTTACTTAAAATATATTGTGTATTCTTGTTTATTTTTTTCACGAATTGATTAGAGACAAAAATAAAATATCTTTATATGATACTAAAACAAGTACAAATAAACAAAAAAACGTCATTCTATATACCACGAAACTTGAACAACACCAACACTGAGACTTCCAGCGACAACTTTGAATGCTGCAGGTGATAAATCTAAACTACCATGAGAACAACTTGAACATCGATCTACTACTCGAACTACAATCAAACCTCGAGGACCTTTTACTTGAATTCTACGATTACATAATGAATTTCGATTTGGATTTCCATTTGATGTATGTACATCAAATTGAGGAGCATTCAAAGCAGCTATATATTCGCTATCACTATGTCGTATACCACATGCTGTATATTCACCTTGAATATAATAATACGTGCATCGACCATGAAATAAATTACTACGTAATGGTTTTTGTCTATTTGAACCTGATTCATTTGATCAACACTTTCCAGCTTGGCATCTAACACCACAATATTCAACACTAGTACCAAAATAATTCCATCGTGAGCAACACATTCTAGGTGAACAATTACAAACGGCTTCATAACCGATTATATGATTCAATATCAACAGTGAACAAAGAATCAAAGATAGTACGTTGAATCGACACATGTAACTTTCTAGTAATATTTCGGAAGATAATATGACATTTCGATGAAAAAAAAACAGCACTTTATAATTTTATTCTGTATTTTAACGGTTTGTGAAGGAGCATAAATGTTATGTCAAACTAAATTTCACTGACTTTTTTCTCCTTTAAAATATTTTTCCTATTGTACGGTGTTATGTACTATGAGATTCGACTTCTCAAATACTGAAAAAATATTATTGTCGTATTGTTTATTGGACTTGATGAGGCTGGGATTACATTTTTTTATATTATCATTCAAAGCTAATATAAATGATGCAGAATGCGTGAAAGGCTTTGATACAAATTTATTTGAAAACAAAAAATCTTTAACATTATTTAAGGAATATTTCTGAAATCTTATTTCTTTAAGAATAGTAAGAAAAAAAAAGACACGGTGCCTGGTCAAAGTTGAGCAGAAGGTTTCTAGAATATAAAATGATCGAAATTATTCGATATTTTCTCTTAGGTATTGATATATTTCGCATGAATAGATTTTATTTATTTTGAATGATGATAAAAGTCAAGCAATTTTCGTGCGAAAACAGAGAGAAAATGGTCTTATTTTCTTTTTTTTTAAATACCTGACAGTGCTATATCTTTTTAAAAAATGAAAATAATTATAATTTCAAAGAAGATTGAACTACAGTTTAACAACAGAGGATCACCTTCTTTTGTTTAGTGATAAGTCTTTTCAATAACAAACTTCCAAAGAGAAAATTTCGCTGGCGAGAGGTCTGTTATTTTAGCGACACATTCAAATGAAAATATTTTGTTCAGAACGAAAAATATTGTTTGTAAAATCGTTACAGTTAAATCATACGAAATGAAAATTTTAGTTTAACTACTATCCATTTCAAAATTTCATATATTCCAATGTTTTTTTTTCAATTTAATTTTGACAGAATAATATCGAAGTTTGATTAGTCAAAAATTGAACAAGAAGGTGAGTTGTTGATGAAAGTTTTCAAAAGCAATTTTCTAAGGTCATTTTCTTTGATTTTAAACTTGTAATAAGAATAATCAATCAGAAAAATTCTTTCCTTTTGATTTATCTAAGGATTCTGCAGTCTGTCTCCGTGTAACGATGAGTTCGAGTTTAAGAATAAATATCACAATTCGATCAGTATAGTGAATGGTTCCTCTCTAGTTGCTTTTACGGATGACCTTAGATCAATTGGCTGAAATCGAAAGTCTCAGAAAAAGTTGTTTGTTCTTTAAATCTACATCAAAAGTAAAACAACTTCAAAATATCATATTCGAAAATTTTTATCATTAAAAATTCCCTTAATTATTCACAGATATCAAAGATTTATTATTTTAATAAAATATTTTGAAAAACAAAAAATCATTTATTCATAATCATATTGTACAATATATTCTGGATATGCTTGATAACTATTAAAAATACAAAACATATCATTTTGATTATTATTATAATGAAATACTGAATGACATCCTTGTGCTGATGATTTAATACCTGAGCCACCTTGACTTGAATTGCCAAGTAAAACTTGACAAATAAATAATTCTCTTCGATGATTTGTTTTTTTTAATACATATGGATCATTATTAGAATAATGTGCATTTACTGCAAAATAAACTCCATCACCAATAAGACCACCAGGACAAAAACTATAATAAAAACCATGATACATGATTAATTTTTGATGTGTACTTGAAGCTGTACCATGAAAAAGACGTTGAATATTATTAGGAATTATTTTTTGTAATTCTTGAAAAATATACCATAGACGAAGATTTTGTATTCGAGTTATTGAATAAATAACTATTGATGATTTTTGAAGAGATTTTGTAAAAAAACTTGATACATCTTGAAATTCTTGTGATATTCGAGATAATTTTATAAATTGAATAGGATTTTCATTTAATGACATTGTTGTCCAATATGAAGGATATGTTAATGATGAATTAAAATTAATTACATTTCGCATGGTCAATTCATGATTAAGAATATCCCATACAGAATTTTCAATAGGAGATTTTCCTTGAGAATGTAATGCAGTTAAATAATCAATAAGTTTTTTTAATTCATTATCAGTCTTTATAACAGCATAATTATATGGATCAGTCTTTAATTGTGTTATTTCATAATTAATACTATCAACTATTTTATCATATAAATTATTTGATATTGTAGATTGACCATTTTTCCATAATGTATTTAATTCATCTTGTAATTGATATAGATCATCTAATTGTAAATCACTAAGATACTTAATACCGATATTAGCTAACTTTGTTGCATGCATTAGAATGTTATGTTGAACGAAGGACGCGTCTAATGTTTTTCAATTGCATATGTAAGAACAAGAAAAAAAAATAGGTAAACTTGCCAAAGAAAAAACAAGTGCAAAGTCATTACTTGTTTTACAATATGGTTGTGCAAGTTGCAAAAAATAAAATTACGCTTAGATCTTTATGTGATGATGATGATGAATAATCAAAATCTTTTTTTCTTGTAATATCATGAAATGAGATTGTTATTGTTTGATTTAATTAAATTGAATCATCTACGAAAAATTGAACTTCTCAATTTTAAATAAGCAAGAAATTTAAGTTCGATTATCTTCAACACAATGAAAAACTAATCGCGAGAATTGATTAAGAAAGAAGAAAAAGTAAAGACTCGTAAAATACTTTCGTTTTAATTTTTATTTGAGAAAAACAATAAATATCATTATCAGATAGTATGTTTTCACAAGAGTCCATCAAGTTTTACTTAAACTATTTCTCCTGTGACTCGAGAAAAGTATACAATGATAAAAAATTGAAATTATACCGCAACATGTCTCGATAATTTTTATTTAGACTGATAATTATTGACTTTATTATTGCTAATCGGACTATACTTGAATGCTTCTCTGGAGCAATTTAGTAAGATTAAAATATAATTCACTCTTTTCTTTTTCTTTAACTTCATATTTTCATCAATGTTAAGTCCCAATTAGCTAACTGTTTTACACTGTTGTATGCATTGATCAAGAGGTTTTTTTGAAATATATTTGAAAATAGGGCGTTTACCCTTCAGAAATAAAATCTTTGTGTCCTTCTATATGGTAATCAAAATAATCTCAATCATCAAAATATCAACAAAAAAAAAATAAACAGGTATTTGCATGTTCTCTACTGCTCACTTTTCTTCATTATACCATAGTTGCAGATACATATTCATTTGCTTTCTAGATACTTAATGTGAAATTTATTCAAGCTCGGATTTTTATCTTGTTCCTTCCATATCAACTTCAAGTATTTATATTAGAGGCCCTAGTGTATATACTGAGTTCAGAATATCCGAAATGTTTCTAAATATTTACTATACTAACTTGTTGAAAAATTTATCATAGGATGGTATAGAAACTGGCCAGGTCCCTTTTACTATATAATCGTTTTCGGCAGTACTCTAGTACATATAATTATTGTCTTTTGGTGTTTTTTTCTTCACATGTAAATGCCAGGTCTTTGCATGGGATGGGATGAAACTAAAAACAATCATCCCATAGCATAAGCTATCGCGAATTATCGTATGTGAAATGGTAATGTCCTAAAAATTTTCTGTCAAATGTGGGACGCGATGGGTTTTCATGCTCATCAAATTGTAACTTTACAATAATCAAGTTCATATTTTGACGAGAAAGACATCTAATTCGAAACAATTTGGTTGTTCTTAATAAAAAAAAAAGATTGGTGTGAAAGACGTTTGTCCCATGAGACATTTTCAAAACTTTGCATGGAATGGAATCGGAAAGGAATGAGATTTTGAAGAAAATAAATGTAATGAAAACAAGCTAAGCAAGATTTTATTAGATCGCAATTGTTCGCATTTGTAGTTCCATGATTGTTTACACGTAATTGTGTTTCGTTGAGCTAACTATTGGAAGATTTTTCAAAGTCATCTTTACTCAATAAATTAGGTATATTGGTTATGACACAGTATAAGACTTCTAAGTTGCATTCATCTGTTGGATTTTATTTGATGAAATCAAATAATCAAAAATAACATCATACCGCATCTAGAGAATCTATCGGTTATTGAATAGTTGTAATAATTTTCGATTTGAGATAGTTGTAAACATTTTTATTAATATTTTACTATGACATAACTGTAGTGAAAATTAACAGCACAAGTATTTGATTCTGTTCTCTTTCTCTAGTTTATTGATTAAGGATTGTAAACGATTATCGATGTCAAAATACCGATCAATCATTGATTTTCGCTTGATATGCTGAACGACCAGATAGCCTGTTGTGTCGAATACGATAATAAACAATGTTTTTAAGACAGAGCTGCTTTCAGCTGGATGCAGAGACAGAATCGATATCGGATTGACCAGTGGCTGCTATCAATTATATCTTTGGTTGGACGTGCAATGGATGACTTGCCTAAACTTCTAGATTCAAGTTTTGTTAGATCTTATTGACCTTTTCTGACTTGCTCACGTCAGCAGTAAAGTGTTAGTCAACAAGATAAATATTTGCCAAGCAGCAACATTTTTTTACTTTAGATATTCAAACATGATTTATTGGATAATTTCATTGCTCATATTAGTTTCCACTTACATCTCATTCGTCTTTATTGTAAAATGAAACTTGATCAATGTAAAATGAATACTTTTCATCATGAAAACCTATTACTTCTTGATATGAAATGTAATATGATCTCAAATGTCGCAATGAAAATTTGTCTTATCGATTCAAAGATCGAGATGCCGTTAACCAATGTATATGAATAGAAATGTTTCACTTTTTTTCTTTTTTTTTTATTAAGCAATCAAGCTCTATGACCATATCGGTCCTAAAGGGACACTTTAGCTGCACCATACTTTATGATAAGTAAAAAGAAAGACATGATTAAAAGGAAAGACATGAATAAAAAGGAAAATATGATGAAACAATAAGACGAAATGAAGTAGAAAAAGAAAAGAAGAACGAAAACCAAGCTAGGTACCATTCTCTCCCTCATCCTCTTTTTTTTCCTTGTCTTTCTGCACATACTTTATTCTTTATCACTGGCATGCTGCTTTACATTGTTTGTATTCCCTCTATTTATGTTTTTTTCTTTTCTTTTTACTATCTCTTCCCTCCTTTCTCCTCTTTCTCTCTCTCCCTCTCTCTAGTTCCTTTCTTTTTTTGTCATCGTGACCTATAATCACTTGAAACGAGATTTCTTATAAAAAAAACTTTCCGGAAACATAGCAAAAGATAGTAGTTCTTCTTCCTTGTGTGCTACAACTGAGTCAGCAGAACCTTGCATTGTCATCCAGTTGAACACTTGACCTAATACGTCTGTGTGGGATACAAATCTTTTGGATCTATGCAGACAGCGAACACGTTGTGTACCCATCTGCCAAGCTGATCTGTGAGAATTTAACTCTGATTGTTCCAATAACAGGGATCCATCCCTTGACTTCGATAGTGCCTTTGCATATTTTTTCCAATATCCGAAGCAGAGATCATCCAACGATTTTTCATTATAAATAGACGAGAAGACAAAGTCATACCAGCATTGGCACGAAGATATACGTTTTAACAGCGTAAAATATAGATGATTAAGGTCCGTGCACTGCCTCTCAGTGAATAAGGGATAAATTCCGAACAACCACGTAAAGTAAGGTAGTACAGAGGCAGAAAACAGAATTCTTCGAAGTTGAGTTGATGATGTATCATTAATTCTGAACGAATTTACTAATGCGGTTTTCTGGCGTACCTTTACTCGAGTTTTACCGATGACAGAAATGTTTCACTTTTACATAATATCAATCGCATTATTTTTGGTACACTATAAATAGATTTTCTGTAATGCATTTCTTCTTACTGAAATTAAATCCTGAATAAAAAAGAAAAAGAAATTATGTTATCTTGAAGTATTTTCTGAACTTTAATAGAAAAACCTTTAAGTCAACCAGAAGTTTTCAATGAGTTTCTAATTGACGAGTTGACGTAAATTTTTTTTTCTGTCAATATTTTCCATCTGTCAGAATATTAAGGAAAAAGTTGTCATGAAAATTATTCTTGATTTGAAAAACTATTTGCATTATTTCATTAGGCAATCGCATAGACACTCAAAAATCGATGTTCATAACTCAAAGATATAAGCCAAAAACATCCATAAAAATCAAAAAAAAAGAGAAACATCCAGTTCATATAATAACAAGATATTTATAATGTACTTCTTTATTTATTATTAAGAAAAAAGAAAACTTTTTTTTTTGGTTTGATTAATTAATTCAACAAGAGACATAAAGATAAGATAAAGTTTATAATCGATTAATACCTTCGAAAATTATTATTATTATTATTATTTCCAGATTCATCCAAAAGATCCATTTGTGGATCAACTGCACCAAGTAATGCTTTTGCAACATAATCTCCAAATGAAAATGGATAATTATAACCTCGAGTACGACGTACTTCTTCTCGTTCAGTTTTATAATCATCAACAACATCAACATTCATCATTGTACGATCCCATTGTGATAAATAAGCTACACTTGATTCATCATCTGTACAAGCAAGAAATGTTACATATGTTGTATTGGCTTGACGTTCATTACGCATTAAATTTTCTAAACTTTGTACATCAACATTTCCATTTGGATCTGTTGGAGCTCCATCTGTAGCTACAAATACAAGTAAACGTTTATCACTACCAGGTTTACTTGCTTGTGATTGAAAAATTCGTCTTAAAGCTGCTGTAAGTGGTGTTAATCCACCTGGACGTTGACTAAATGATTCAATAACTTGTCGTGCATCAGTTACATTAGGCATTGATGGACGATTAAGAAAATGTACATCAATTCCATTTGAATCAAATACAGTACCAAGTTCCATAACTATTTGTACGATAGATCGTAATTCATCCCATCGAGTACCTGTTGTTCCATCAACTGGTGTATTCATTGAACCTGAATCATCACAAAGTACAACTATTTCAAATTGTTGGAGAATATTAAGACGTTGAGCAAGTGTATCATTTATTTCATAACGAGCAGCTATTGCTCGAAGACGATCATTCGCTAAATATTTTATTTTAATAAAATATTCTGTTTTTATTTTATTTTAGAAAATAACTTACTAGCTGGTGATCCATATGAGCTTGCATTATATCCACCAGCTATAAAGAAAAAAAAAAAAATTAAAAAAAAAATTAAAGAAATAAAAAGAAAATGATTAAATATGAAGAAGAAAAGCACTAGCCTGGTGATTGATAAGCATAAGGATTTTGATATTGCTGTGGTGGTTGGTTATATGGAGGATAGCTACCATAACCACCTGTTAGGAAAAAAAATTTTTGAGCAAAATGAGCGCATTATTATTATAAGAATTTTTTTGTAGCAGAAATAAGCTTCTCACATACTATTCATCAATCATAAAGTGTAATATTACCTTGAGGTTGTTGAGGATTGGAACCATAAGGAGGATTTTGATATGATTGTTGTGGTGGAGCATTTGAACCATAGGGAGTTTGATATGATGGTTGTTGTTGAGGATTGGAACCATAAGGGGGGTTTTGATATGATTGTTGTGGTGGAGCACTTGAACCATAAGGATTTTGACCATAAGGATTTTGACCATATGGATTTTGATATTGCTGTTGTGGTGGATAACCACCTAAGAATCAAATAGATTATTTTTTTTCTTGAATAAATACTTAAAGAATATTTACCTTGTTGTGGTGGATAGGAACTTGGTGGTGCATATGGATTTTGATAACCGGTATTACCTGAAATAGAAATTTTTATTTAAGTTTTCTTTTTTTTTTTTCTTTGAACAAATAAAAAATTTCGTTATTTTTCAACTGAATCAACAACAAAAAAAATGCTTATTCTCTGATACAATTAAAAAACTCTTCCAAACAGAATAATTTCTATTAAAGATTGTTCTAGATAAATCGATTAGGGAATTATTTTATGATTTATATCCCTAGTAAAAAAAAAAATTTTTTTTTGTTTTACTTTGTTTTGATGGATAAGAATTAGGATTAACAATAAAGAATGTCTCATAAATTCTAAGCCTCAACGAACATTAGATTATATTTAAATAAAGAGTGTCTCATTCTCGATTGCATCCATATCAGCTTCAAGTACTTAAGACAACATTTTAAACGACATATTATTCGATAACATTGCCGTTTTTTATGATACTACTATAAAATAGAAGAAACGCAAAAAATAAGGTTTAGATATAGAAGACAGTCACACCCACATTGTTGATACGACGTATTGCTTTGTAGAATTGTATTACGTTACATTGAAAACATTGTTTTGACAATTAGAAGCTGATATGGATATAATTTGATAGAAAATACTATTGATTAACGTACAAAACTAATTATTGTTGAGATTCAGAAATTTTATGAAACATCTTTTATTACCGAATAGTTTCAGTTGAATTATTGTTTTTTTTTTCAATTAAACAGAATACGTTTACCTTGCTGTGGTTGATATGGATTTGATGGAGCATATGGCTGTTGATAACCTGAATAAAACATATTTAAAATTTAAATTTTTTATAATTGAAAATAAACGTAAATATTATTTGAATTTCGACTGACCTGTTGGACGTGGTGGTTGTTGACCAGGTGGATATCCAGCAGATGGATTTGAAGCTTGATAAGGATTTGGTTGTTGTGCATAAGGACCTTGTTGATAACTAGCACCACCTACAAAAAAACGCCATTGAAACAATTTTTTCGTATCTTTTATCTTTATATAAAACATTTATTAACCTTGAGATGGTGGAGGTTGATTTCCAGGTTGTGGAAGAGAATAACTTGAATATTTACTTGTATTTGCTGGTTGATTAGCTGATGGATATGGATTATTAAAAGATGACGACGAAGGACCAGTTGGAAAAGAAGGTTGTGATGATGGAGGACCTGTTGGATAAGGAGGTTGTGATGATTGTCCGCCGGTATGTGGCGCGTTTTGATTGGATGGTTGAGACATTAAACTAGAGAATCCAACTGCTTGTTGAGAAGTTAAATTTGTTAAGGTTGAAGTTGTTGATGTTGATATTGATGTCGAAGAAGGCGGTGGCGGCGCTGACGGTTGTGTTGTGCCAGAGCTGATGTTTGGATACATTTTTTTTTCTCTGTTTGTGTCGTGTTGTCTTGCGTTCTACGTCACTTATGATGCATACACAATACTTCAACGCGTTCGCATTAGCTTATATGATGTTTTTTTTTCTCCTTTTGCCTTGAATCAACATACTTCACTCTGTTTAATAGTGACGTTTGTTTGAGAGAAGAAAAATGGGCGAAGAAAAAGGAAGACGAGAAAAATAACGTCATGATCGTTGATTGGTGGCGAACTCCAGAGAGAATAATCATAAGACACGTGCTTTGTATGTCGTCAGTCGAACAAAAAAGGAAAAAAAGAAGATATTTGTTGTGTTATCTTGCCCTTGAAAACTATCCGAGAATCAAAAAGAATTGTATAGCTTATTCATTATGAGTCAAATTATATTTAATGTTTGTTATGAATTCAGTTGACTAATTTTTTATCATATATTGTGCGAAGTTTTAATGACGTCAATAAGATGTCATTGTCAATAGAATAAGATGTTTTTTGAATCATGCTGACGATTGAAGTTTCATTATATGTTAAATAAAAATTAAGCTAATAATGATCGAAATAAAAAAAATTAGTTAAAACAATGATGAATATTTGAATCAGTACTATCAATTAATGGAAAAGTTTTTAAATAAAAAAAAGAAATTAATAAACATAAAGATACAACGAGACTAGATATATGATGAATCCTTTGATGACGGAGTTGCTACAAAGATAAGAAAAAAATGTAGATTTGCTTATAGAAGTGTGAAAACGGGTATATAGATCAAAGGAACATAACAAATTATATTAGCCTTCAATCAACATCATGTAGTTCAGTACATGCAGAGTAGAATAGAGTCGTTTAACACCTTACATAATTCTTTGTGAAACTTCAGCAGTAATCGAAACTTTCTGAAACAACAATGATTTTAGAATTCTACATCATTTTTCGGATGTCTGTTTGGTTTCATAAGATTTTTGGTTATAAAGATTCTATGGTTTTTTTCTAAAACTCTAAGCTCACAACTCCTTCTTTTTCACTTGATTACATGTACTGTTTTATCCTTTAATGTTGCTTGGAAACTAACCGCATAATTAAAAGAGAGTTCCGTCATCAGAAGTTCAAAAGATAAATCAATTCTTTCTTTAGATACGAAGTACGTTATAGCGGTCAGTTAAGATATTTTTTTTTCTTTTTCAAATTCTACATCCAAACTTCATATTTTGTGATGCGATGATTTCGAGAATGACATGATGTTTGATACTCGTTGAAATATCATTTGAGATCTGTATAATTTGATTCAATTTTCAATATGAACTTTCTTTTCCTTACCAAGTGAGACTAAGCACTATTCTTTGCAACGATTAATTATCGCTAGCACTAATCATAATCCATCAATGGATAGTTGTTGCCATATTTTTTTTACTAATTAACAGAATTCTATAGATGACTAATAGTACTATTTGTAGATGATATGAATATGCATGAAAATAATAGGCAAAGCTAACGTACATAAAATTCTAAATATGGATATTTTTTGTATTAAAATAAGGCGCCTGACGAAACATAAGTTAGTTTTTCATCGATTTCTCAATATAAACAAATTGAATAAAGAAATGTGTTTTTCATTAATAGTCATACCAAGATTAGATGTAAATTCAATAACAACTGTGAATAATAATAGTAAATTTTCATCGATGTGATAGATGCTGAAACTAATGCAGATTTCATCTAGTTATTAAAAGATACAAAGAACACAATTTCTAAACATCAACGAATAAGACTAATATGACATTATTAAGTTGAAAAAAACTACCTACTATGTTGATTTATCCAAGAAATTGTCATCAAGAAAATCTAGATTATTCATCAAAGTATATATTGATTAGATTGTCAAGAATTAATGCATAAAGTGAATGAATTAAGAAAGATTGAGTTACTGTTGACTTTGATATAGATATTTCTAATTATTGAAGAAGAATTCTATCAATTATATTATGGCTAATTAATGTAATAGAAAATAGAATTTAATAAATGGTTTTAATTATAAATTAACTTTAAAAAGTTATTTTGTAAAGTTCATTAATATTAAAATAGCTGAATAGAATAATTCATTCATTACACTTTTAAAGTAATTAATTATTAAATATTCTCAAGTTGAAGTTTGATTAGCTGAAATTATTAGATAAACATATTTTCTTTCAAGCTGCAAAATAGCCTTTTTGAAGAGAAGATAATTTTGAACAAAAGACTCTACTCGAGTTCTTCTTTCAATCTCATGTATTAAATGAAATCAAGCTTCATCACATAAGTTAAGTACTGAAAAACAAGTTTTTTTTTTGCTATTACATTCAGTTCGAAACACGAGAAGTGAATACGTGCATTACGATACTATATAGTCTTTAACCAAAGAATTTAAATTCCAGCTATGAAATAAATGAAGCAATATAGACACAAATGACAAAACGAAAGAGAACCAATAAACTTTAAGATCAAGACCAGCGTTGTAAATGGCTCGATCTAAAAACCTTTTAGATCGATAACAATCTGCAAAAACTGACCTATTTATTGGGTCATTACCAGTCAATTAATGCAAATAGCTTTGTAAAAAAACATTCATTTTCCTATTTTTCAATCAGATTTTTACAAAGTTTCAAAAAGAAATATCATGTTACACTCATTTATATCTGTTTGATTTCTCAAAAAACATAGTCATCTACCCATCAACTCATTGCAGAACTTCATATTTGAATTTTCTTATTCAGCGCTTATAGACAAACCTAATGTTTTTCTTCGATCAACGATTCAAACCTAAACTTGATCTTTAATAAAACATGTATGATATAAGTTTAGCTCAAGTAATACTTATTAAAAAATGAAATATACTTCAATTAAAGAAATAAAACTAATGATAAGCGCATGTAAACTTGCTTTCAACAAATTTTTTGTGAAAGGAAAAATGGCATATCTATAAAATATTTTTCAACCGATTGAACACAACTCTGATCAAAGTCTTTACAGTTTTTTTTTATCGTTCAGAACTTCATTTATATGAACAATCTATTGAGATAATTTTTCATAATATTCATATTTTATCGTAATATTTAATTTGTTTCAACAAATTTTTATTCATATTTTATTATGAATATCAAAAAACAAAAAATCAATCATCATTATCATCATCATCATCATCATCTTTAACACTCGCCATCAAATCATCTTGAAGAACATTCCATCTGACTGGTGTTGTTTTTGTTGTTGATTCAGTCTGAAATGAAATTTTTTTTGTTTTTTTGATTAAAAATTTAATATGTTTTATTCTATTTTTGAAAATTTATTTACCGTAGATTGATTTTTTTTCATAATTTTGCAAGAGACTTCATCAGAATCAATTGTTTTAAGCATATCAAGAAATTCTCCTTTATTTATTGTATTTTCTTTTTTATTTTTCGTTATTGTTGATGATGATGATGAATTTTGTTGTTGTTTTCGAACTGTATTGAATAATTGAACAATACCACGTGTAGCTATTCGTTGTAATGAACGTTCATAATCACGAGCACGTGTTATATCAAATGGTTCATAATTCATTGCGTCCCATTCGCGTCTCTACAGAACAAAAACCAAGACATAAATTTTTCATTAAATTAAATTTTATAATATTAAATGTTTTACTCGTCGTTTTTTTGTACGTTCACTAAATGTTGGTTTAGGTTCAGTTTCTTCTAATTGTTCAACTATTTTCTTTGTACTATTTGAATCAACTCGTTCAATAGTTTGTCCAGTTTCACCAACTATTTCAAAAACATTTTTTGGTAATAATTTTTTTGATTGTTTTTTTTTCTTTTTTATTTTTATAGAATTTTCTTCTAGAGTCATCTAAAAAAAGAAACACCACACAATTTAAGAAAATGTATATTTAATTACATTCAAAAAAAAACAAAAAGTCTTTCTCATTTAATAGATTAATTTTTCTTTTCAAATTTTAATGAAGCAGAATTAACACAATGACGTTCTTGAATTAATTTTCCATTTGTATCATGTAATCGTTCACCTTCGAAGACATGACCTAAAAATTTATAGATTTTTCAAACGATAGATAAGATTTAAAAATTTTTATATAATATATTCTCATTTATATATATATATATTACCCTTTAGCTTCTAATTAGAGAATTTCAGTATACTAATATGAAAACATCATTACAGTTCATTCGATGATTAACAGATTCATAAGAGTAATTTTCTCAATAAAATAAAAGCAATACGAAATATTATACATTACCAATGAGTAATAACTTGCAAATTTTTATTTGATTTTTCTATCAGTTCTTGTTATTCATTACAATTTTTTAAAGATCAAATTAGATCTAAAGTTGAATCAATACAATGACTTAAGTTATTTTTACAACATCGAGTGCCTTCCAAAATCATTTTGTTAAAGTTTATTTTCAATCTTTTACTGTTATTATAAACACTAAGAAAACTTTACATAGTGATTTGTATAGTTTTAAAAAAAAACAATTATTTGAAGATAAAGATGATTGCTTGTTTTTCCAAGACCTAATCCTCGAAAACATTAAAAACCAAGTTTTTAGCTCCGAAAATTTACTAATGGAACTCTTTTTGAATTACTTAGAATGAGACATTTTTGAACGAAATGCATCAACCTTCCAGAAGGAATAAAAATGGTGTGTTCCTGTGAAGTTGGTGTAGTGCGGTTAGGAAATGAGTGGGACCAATTAGTTTCGATCCGCAATGTCAATAATAAGATACCACTTCCAATAAAAAAAAGTGTTGATCCTAGTCTCGGTAAAAAGTAATTCAATTATGGGACTGGAATCATCTTGTCCATATCTAATATCGAGCAAAAATATAGTGATGAAAAAACTTCGTTTTTTTGGTTTTTCAGAATCCCTATTCTCAATCATTTTTATCTTCAAAAATTCTTTTTTTTTGGAAATAAAACTTTCCAATATGTTTTGAATAGATCAATCAAAGCGAGAATAGAAATTTATGATAACATATTAGATGAGAACTTTTCTAACAACTAAACAGAAACTGGTTGTTATGAAAACTTAGGTTCGATTTCGTCAAATAAAAAGTTATTTCATTTATTATAGTATGAATAATCGAATGATACAAACCTAAATGACCATTACAATTAGCACATAAAATTTCTTCACGATAACCATCTTCATCTTTTTGACGTCGAACTGCTGTGCCTAATGATGAACTAAATGCTGGCCAACCACAATGAGAATCAAATTTTGATGATGAACTAAACACCAAAAAAAAATCTTTCTAGTTAACAAATAATGTAAAGTTTTTTTTTTTTTGTCTCTTCAAAAACAATTTAGATGACTGAAAAACTATATATTAAAACTAGAATGTCATACTCGTTCTGAATATAACTAAAGAGACATTATACTTGTTGTTGTTGTTCAAAACAAATAAACTAACGTTGACAGGATTAAGAAATTGTTTTCAATGAGAATCGAAAAAAGATTTTTGTTAATTCATACAAATTCTTTTTCTAATGTTACTAAAACTGTTGAACTTGATGATTTTTTGCGCTTTTTTTTTCTATTCATATTTGTCTTTTAGTGCATTCTAGAATTTTGAAAGAAACTTCATGATGAACTTGTCATCCATTTTCTCCGAAAAAAAAGTGAAAATTTGAAAAAGAGAGCTATATAATCTAACACTATTTTAATCGAAAATTTCAACGTTTAATTTTAAAATCTAAGAGTAAAAAATAATATCTAACAAATTTTTCATTCTTCTAGATTATTTTCAAACGAATTCAAAATTAATTTCATTTATTAAAACTTACTCATAAAGTTCTTGTCCACAACCAGCACATTTATATGTTCCAGTTTCAAAATGTTTATTATATTTACCCGTACCAGGATATTCTGTTTCTTTTTTACGTAATATACGATATTCTTCATCAGATAATTTTTTTTTCCATTCAGTATCAGATAAATTAACTGTTGATGTTTTTTGTTCGTGTTGATTACCTGATGATGATGACATATTTTATCTAAAATAAAATATTTATTAAATCTATCACTGTAATTAGTTAAAGATGAAATAATAGTAATAAATTTTTCAAATTACAGAAAAATTCAACAAAACTTAAGTCAATTATTTATATTGTTAATTAGATGTCCAATGTATAGTCAATACAAGAAATCCTACAATGAAAAATAAATAAATTCATATGAAATAAAAGAAAAGAAAAATTCTTAAAGTAAATGTTTGTATTATCCACAAAAGTATAAATTCTTTATTTATATTAAGCTTTTGACAAATATGTCGAGCAATTTTTATTCCATAATGATGTGCAATAATCATTATTCGAAAATCAAAGATTAGAAGTACAAAATACTGTAATACTTCATGCGAGAATAAATATTGAAGTACATCAGCTAACTCAATGATATGATATTCGAATAATATCCTAATAAGAATATATAAACTGTTGTACATAAGTTGGACATGCAAAAAATATCTTGCCCTATACCTCTTTTTGGCTTCTGATATTAATAGAGATACATATATAAGAAAAAGTATGCACGATATTAACGAGAAAAGGTCTTCAAGTAATAAATTATTTTCGAGGTGAAACTAGATTTAATCGATAGAGTCTAATGATTAGTTACTATTCTAGGGTGACTCGAGCATTTGAGCCTTTTTTACTAAGATATCTCATATAAGAATGCCAATTAGACTGATTGGTAGAAAAAATTTCAGAATATTTTTGAGATACGTATATTTTAAAAAAACTCATATCTCAGAGAAACAATTCTGACATGTTGTCTACTAGTTACTCTTATCGATGTCTTAATATGAGCTAAGTTTCAAATCAAAAATTAAAAGTATAATGTCGCTTAATATTATAGCCCTACAAGTAGAGTTCACTAAAAATTCGATATGAAATATCGTCTTACAAAACTTCCAGACAGAGAAATTTTTAGAGATCTTCCACTTTCAACTAATTTATCATTCTTACTCTAAACTCTTACTATAACATACATAATTCTCATATCGTACAGTAACAACAATAATCGTATTACTTGATACTAGCAATCATTGAAACATCTGTTCTCGATACCGATTGAAGGCATGATAATAAAGACTTTACTTTATAGATAACATTTTCTTAATTAGCATCGATATTTGTAATATATTTTTCTAAAATCTAATTATCATAGATTTAGTATAAAAACAAAGATAACTATGCTTGTATACAAATTTTTTTTTAATGAAAGAATTTTTACAAACTATTATTTACCAATTATGATTGTCGTCGTTTTTTTGCTCCATATTGTCTTAATATACCCAATGAAACATAACCTAAGAATAATGTTTGTAGAAACCATCGACATGTATTAGTGAAATCAATATGTAATTTTTTACATAAACGTAGAGCAACTATTGCTTCAAATACATGTAAAAATATAGCAATCCAAAAAATAAATACAAGTAAATAATGATAATTATATGCTAAATTTTTTATAAATTGACCCCATACACCAAAATAATCATATGGCATTATATTTGGCCAAAATGTAAGAATAGCTAATTTTATAAGACCACCATCACAAGCTATATACCATAAAGGATTTACTGCTTGAAAAAAATTATCAGTCATCTTAAATAAAAGTTCTTTATCATAATAACAAACAAGAAAAACAGCTATAATTAGAAAAAAAAACCAAAAACAAATGTTGTTGCACTTTGTTCGATACAAAAAAAAAAAAAAAGAAAAACAAAGTTGGAAGATAAGAGTAAGAACAGGAAAGATAATGTCGGCTTCGAAGACCGAAAATAAAGACCTACACACATATTTTCTGTATAAAATATGTAGATCACTTAGAATTTAATTTAATTCACCGAACACGATCTGTATTACGATAACTACAATTATCACGTAATGAATCATTATGTGTCTTGTATTCTATTGGACCTAAAATGAAATCGATTCATAAAAATTCAATTAAGAGTAAAAGAATGATGTTCGGTAACCTTCCCATGGCGTATTTTTCACAGAAAAACTAATCTATCTTTTCTAAATTGTGACGTATGTAAACCGAGTTTTCAGCCTACGCACGAAAACCTTACTTTCGACGTATAGCAACATCAAGTTGGCCTCAACACCTTTTTATAGTTAGGGAACTAGTCGTTGAGTTAAATTTTCGCTTTTTTTCATAATGGACTGAAAATATTGTTCCATTTTGTGTGATTCCGTCACGGCATGTAACTTTGCTCATTCAACAAAAATAAGAAGAGAAAACTCAATGTAACTTACGCGGTATGTAGAGGAATGAGGTTTACGTCTTCTGTAAAAGTTTCAGTCTTTTAGGTTTCCATTTGGTTGAAATACAACATACATACTGGGAAAAAACGTGATTCCGTCACGCTTGAACAAGCCGTGTTCGACTGACCACAGACTCTTCTATTGCATCATGAAATTTCAAAGTAGTTCCCTTGAATACAAAATTTATATAAACAAATCGAATATACCCAAACTTTCTTTGTAAGTTTTTAAAAGATTGTTAGTGCAATCTCTATGAGCTTAAAATGTACAACATAATATAGCCATTCCTGCTAACTATAAGCAAAGTCTATCGGATTCAAGTTTTTTGGACACAGTTGAACCGTACTTTGATACTAGTGACTTGTACAACCTTCATATTGCTCAGACAACTAGAGTCTAAGGAGACCAAGATTTTTGTAATAATGATATGGGACTAACTCAACAAATTTAAATGACAGAAAGATTGTTTTATTCTATCTATTTTGGAACATATTTCTTCACGATTCTTTTTTGTTAATCCTCCAGAAATGCAATAAAAAATTAGTTCTTATATTATAACGAGACTTTATTCATATACGGTACGTGATCATATATCAAAATCTGTCACATGGGAGAGAAAAGAAGTCAAGTTTTTATCCCTATACTTTAACACTTCTTTTAGATTGTGTACTACAAAAAATGCTCCTATAAAGTTTAACATTAAGAATGTTCATGTCAATTGTTTCCATGTTAAAAGTAACTAAATATGGGCGAGAAAAACAAATATATAACTGAACAAGAAATTGATTTGAGATGTGCAACTTTTGTGATACAAAACTAACCTATTAGACATTAGAATATCCGAGATAATTTCCATCGCCTATGTCCTCAATAGTTGAAATATTAATTTCGATCAAGTCTACTTACAATCTTGTGGTAAACTAAGAACTTTTTTCATTATTTCTTTAATTCTTTGTGTAACTAATTGATTATTAGCTGTTTTCGTCCATACACTAATAAGATCTTCTTGTGGTCGAATTGAACAAACAATTCCACATATTTCTTTTCCAACATTAAATTGTTCACCAATAACAGCCAAAACAAGTAATTCCCATAAACGTGTAGATAAACCTTTTTTTAATCGTAATATCCATTTACCACCAAGACGATTTCCTTCTTCTTCCCACATTGGTTTTAAATTTTCTTTAAATAAATGAATATCACTGAAATCAGAAGAAAAACTGATGTTCAATAAACAAAAAAAAAAAAACATTTTCGTCTATCAAACCTATAAAATGGAAGTTCAGAAGAAAATTTCATATGATCATAATAAAACCAAAATTCTTCAATGGAACCAAATGTACCTTTACAAAAAAAAAGATACAATAAACTTATGTAAGAAAGTAAATCGATAATATAGACAAACCAAGTTTTTTTAAACAAGAATCATAATTAACTGCACTATTGCGAAATGTAGTTGGCCGGTGTGTATACCAAAATGTCCATCGACCTTCAAGTAAATGGAATGGATTATCTTTATTATTTAAATTATTTTCATCATTTGTTAATGAAGAATTTTCAATTTTATCATTGGTGTTCGATGTAATTTCTTCATCATTTATTGGATTTGTTGCCATTATTTATGCCAAATTTAAATAGCAAATAGTAGATTATACAAAATAATAAGTAAAATGAACAAGAAAAATCTTTGTATCTATTCTATATGGATTAAAACGAAAAAACAAAAAAGAAGGGTAAGTCAGGTAAAAATTGAACATATCCTATTGGTGAAACAAGTTATACCACTCATAAGAGGATAATTATACCACTATCTATAAGCGCCATCTGTCGAATAGATTCATCAATAACGATACTAAAATCATGACAGAGATTTCATTCAGAAGTAATATAAAAAGCAAGAAGATGGTAAAACATTATTAATTGTGTAAAATAATGGAGTTTTGCAATGTTTAAATAGCTTTCAAATGAAACTTAAGTCGCGCTAAACATAGAAATTACCATTCTAACAATTAAATACTATGTAGACAGGGAATGTTACAACTACATTATAAACAAGTTTGATTTATATATCAGAAGATTTTATGTTTATTATTGGGTATAACTTCCAGATATTTTCATCTCAACTAAGTTCAAGAAAAGGTAACCAAGTTGAAAGATATTAACAAAACATAATTCGAACTCTGTCAGACAATTTATTATATATATTTTCAAAAATCAAAAATACATTTTATTCGTCTTCTGTTGGTAATATAAACAAAGTTCACTCAAATGTACAATAGTTTGTATAAAATAATAAACATTAAATAATTAAATAACATCACAAGGATTGTTTGGATATGATGAATCTAGAGTTTCCTTAATAAGTAATTCAGATAATTTAGAGTCTTTATTATCATTTATCAAAATACTTTGAACTAGATAAATGTGCTGCAATTAATTGAGAACTGTGAAAGAATTTGTCTTTCATATGAAGATGTGTGTGACATATTGAGATAATTCTATGAGACCCCTAGTTGAAATTGTTGCAACTGAAATAGCTATAGTTGAATTATGAGAAGCATCATAATAAAATTAGGTTATCAAAATCTGTTCTATTTGGAAAACATGAAAGAAAATAATTTACTACCATAATGGTTTTAGCCGAGAGTGGTGAATATCAAGTACATCGATAAACTATCATAAATCTATCATTGATCAAACTTTACCATGAAATCATATTGAAAATGCTCATGCATACCTTGATTGTCATGTTACGTTACTATTTCATATAATAGTTGATTACTAGTTTTTTAATTAAGTCGGAATCATAATTTTGCACTTATCAAACTATCACTGATGGATAAAATCCTCCTTTGCTATTCGATAAACACGATATCGAACACAATGAATAAATATCGAGTGGGCTGAGTACAGGTAAAGAAGAAAGGATACTTATTTAACTTCAATCCTCGCATACATCCTACTATCTAATTTGTTTGGTACATAAGGTGATAACGACAAAGATAGAATAAAGTAGTACTTCGGTGGTAATTCGTTTATTCATCGTGTATTGAGTAAATCCTAAGTATTCAAAATTAACAGAAAGCAAAAAAAGAAAAAAGTTTTGAATATGAAGTCAAAATCGAGATATGACAATCGGAACAAAATGTATACTCATATGCTTTTCGAAAATTGTATATGCGTCTTTGCAACTTTCAAAAGATTTTCTTGTACTCCCACTTTTTCCCGTTGTCACATCTCTAAATCAAATCGAATCATCGATGGCGAAATAGAACGACAATAGAATCGACTTGTTTTTCTTCCTTTTTGCCATAATGTAAGTGAGAAAAATATGGAACGCATCATCATGAGGAATAACAACCGTTCGTATTCGATTCGTAAACAATCATATATTGTTCTTTGTGGTACAGACAAATATAAAAAAAAGAATTTTAATACATTTATTTTTTTAATTACGAGTCTATGAATGCAACACCGACAGAGGTCGAATCGATAGAATCACTTCAAGATAAGTTCAATGAAATGAAAGTAGACGCAAAATGTTTCACTAAATTTTTCATGTGCATGAGCAATACTATTCGTTGTCAATATATATGCTATAATATATTTATTGTTTATTTAGTTTTATATTAATTCTCTCAATTATACCATTAATTGCAATAAATATTGGTATTTATTATGAAAATAGACTCTTTCGCCGCCTTGATCTTATCGTAAGCATTCATTTCATCTTTCTAGAACCGATTAGTTGTATTATTGTGACAGTCATAATTATTATGTATTTTATCAATATTTATTTTTAACAGTATCTTCTTAGCGATAAGACGTGATGTAAAAAAGAAAGATTCAATTCAATAACTCAACAGAAAGACAAACATACTGGCATCTAATTGCATATGATGAGGTTGCAACTTTTATGATCAGCATATTGTTATTTTTAAGTGTCTTCTGTATACTATTACGCATGAAAGCATGATTAAAGTCGTAATTATCACATATTTACTATTGCCTGTATATTGAAATAGAAGATTTAAATTTGAGCTGGTCACACAGTCATAAGCATTGGCTATTACACATCTTTAGTTAGAAGATTTTTTCTTTCTTGTATATTTGTATGTATTTCTTTGTGTATACTCACATGTCATGTGTTACATTCTTTAGTCCTTTTTTCTACTCATCTCTTTCGATTCATCTGTCTCGAATAAAAAAACACATCATCAGTATGTCGCTTACGTTTTAGAATAAAACGATTGAAATGCCAATGAAAAGAGTAATGAGAGAGCTATTAACATTGATGCTTGGTGGATATATTAGACTGTACTGATAAGGAAACTAAGTCAGATCTTCCGGCGGTTGAGTTTTTAAAAGAGGAACAACAGCTTAGGTCAAAAATCGGAGCAAGCGCCTTGTATGCTTCTCAAGTAATATTACAGAGGTAAAACAAATATTGGTACTAATAAACAAATTTATCCTTGATTTACCACGTATAGATGATACATTCAATCACATTTTCCATAGAACTCAATAAATTTTTACTTCTCTGATGTTAACAGAAACATTTTTTTTTTAAATTTTAACATGGAGAATATACTTATAATCAATGTTATTTATGACTTGATCTTTTCTTGTCTTGGGTGACTGATATTGTGAACTGATTAATGAAACGCAATAATGAGATAATCTTATTAAAAAGTGAGGTGAGTGTGGAATTAGTGTTTGTGAAAATGTGACATTGAATCAATACTCATATTTTCTTACCTATCCTATACTTACACCGATATCTAATTTTAAAATCGATAAGGAGAGACTGAAATGGTGATTCCTTACTTAAAAAACAAAAGCATTACTCGAAATGTACATTTGACACGCATTTGCATAATTCGATTTCCAAAAAACGGATGGTAATTGACAATCATTTTCGAAAATGAATGAAAACACAAAGTTAGTCGAATCACTCATTGCTGTGTTCTTTGTAAGAGTCTTCATCAAAACATAAAAGTGTCATAAAAGCACTTGTGTTCTCCTTTCTAGAGATAACTCGTTGCATTTCTATTGAAGGTTTTGTCTATTGACACAAAATATTTTTTTAACGTCCATCAGTAGATAAATGCTTGCATCTTTCAGTACGAATAACTGAGATCAAGGACAGAACTAGATAAAAACACATCATCAAAGTGCATAGTTACTCGTTGGTCGTCGAGCATAATCGCAAATATGAGAAGATTTTATATCGTGTAAGGCTCGTGCGACATACATACTCAACCGTTTGGAGAAGTGTTTTTGTGCAGATGGTGGTTGGGGAGCGATTAGCCATGCTGCATACTTATCTGGTAATTAAGCGTCAATAATCAAGAATGTTTCATCGATGATTCAGTGTCTTCTCAAACACCATTCGCGTATGCACACGTGTAGGCGCGCGGAAGCCAATCGTTATTTACTTGGCATACTCAAATACAATCAACAATATCTATCGACTGTAATCAAGATTCATAGCAAGAAATCGTCGAATATCAATGCAATCAGAATCTGTATTCAAACGATGGAACATTGTGCATTCCACTCTTTCAATTGGTACTAGTCAGCTCATCGTTGTCGGTCAGTGATGAACATTTCCATTTGTTACTATTCGAGAGTCATTGTGTTTTCCAATAACCACAGTGGATTCATGCTCACCAATGATTTTCTTACTTTGTCCACGTCACCCAACTTTCGCAGTATGTCCACATCATTAAACATTGATATTCTTCCATTAATTAACGATATAATTTGTCGCCCGTTTGGCTCTCTCTATTCGCTATTTCCCACTTTGATATGCGTTCACGTGTACTCCAATTGTCATTAGCAACATCTTTGGTTGATTGCTTTATTTGCATCAGCGAAATCAAAACACATTGAATCCTTTCGATGTGATCGGTCCGGTTTTGGTTATTGACAGAGCAACGTATGAAGAATACCAGCAGTATACTTGACATTTTTCCGATGGAGGCATTCTGAATTAAGCTTCTCCTACACTGGCAAGTATCCTTTTTCGTGTGAGTACAATCTAGGTGAAGTTCGTTTGTGTGGCTTCCATGTGGTTAACTGTGTCAGTGTATATCGTACAGCGATTGTAATCCTTGTCTCATGTGTCGGTGATGGTCCATTGGGCTTTCCTTAATCCATGAAACAAGTTATCAACTTTTATGTACGTCTCATCCAATGTTGTGTCGATGATAAACTTCGTCGAAGAAAAGCAACACTGGGTGAACTTCTGAAAATAGTGAGATTTTAGAAAAGTTGCCGAATACTGATGATGAATTTTAAGCTTTCGCGATAAAACAACGAATTTAGCGTCCGATACTTTGTCGTTGCCTCATTGAATATAGTTTTCTTCCTTATCGTGAACAGTAGCATGCGAATCTCTATAGTGACAAACTAGTCTCTGCGTAATTCAACAACGCACTGGACTTTGTTTCAAGAAAAATTCCACTTGAATGAAGAATCTAGTTGCATGTTTCTCTGAAAAACATACATAGATTTATACGATCAAACAAGAGTTAGATTTTGACGTCCATCGACAAATTCGATCGGCTTCGAATATTTTTAGCAGGTATTTGACTTCGTTGATTATCACCTATTTGGGAAGATTTTTTTTCATCTGTGAGGAAATCTTAGTGTTACTTGCAGCCAAATTTGATCAGTTTTAATTCGAATGAGGATCGATTGATTTTGTTTCCTTGTCACTATAAAAATTCTCTTTGTCAATGTTGACACGACAAGACCGTGTACGATGGCATAGCCAAGAAAGAGAACACAGTACGATGCAAGAAAACCACCAAGTTCTTGTGTAATCTCGAAAAACGATTCAGCAAGACACCAGTGGTTCTATTGTTTAGTCCAAACGTTCATAACACACAGTAATTATATGTATTAGTGTGTCATATTTTTTTAATTGCTTTGAGGATGCTGGTCTAGAACGAGTTGTTGAAAATAGCTTCAATGCCAGAAAAAATAGTCCTTGGAAGCACTTTTAAGTGGGTAAAGCATGTTTAATTTCTCAAAAATGCTTGAAATATACGCTTGAAAGCTCTTATACGCCAAAAAAGTCAAGTAATTTTAAAGTAACTTCCGCTATTAAATTCTCACATGGATTTGCTAGCATTTTTCTTTAGGGGATGAACGGCAGTATAGGGGCACGTCTGAATATGGGCCTTGTTTTCTACACACGTACACCATAACGTGCTAGAATATGGAATGCTAGATATTGTCTAATTAATACACAAAATTGATCTTTTAAGGATTTTTGTAAGATATGGTTTTCTTATCTTGATTGATTTTCATTATTGTATAGGTACACGAATCATTCAAGATTAAAATCAAGTAAACTTGATGGTTAATATCTTGAAATATTTCTCATTGTAGATACTTCATAAAATTGTATACAATTTAATTACAATATCTTTAGTAATCATGCAAAATTTTCGTTGCTTGAAACTCATACTTTCTACGTGGAAATATCATTTCCAGTCAACTAAGCCTTCGAGATATTATCGACCATGGAAAACCAATGAGAATAATATAACAATATCTCAAAATACCAAAGAATATTCACAAGACTTCGTTGACTCAATTGAATCCTTGACAGGTAAGAAAAAGTTGTGGTCTTCTAATAGTTACGTTTTCTTGATCTGGAGATCAAACTAAACGATATCAAAAATACATTACGGATCGTGCCCGAATCCAAGGTGCTCGAATTATCGGTTCTTTAATCAATAGACAACCCCGTCGTATTGATACACATCATCATATCGTTCCTGAGTTCTACGCTCAAGCTGTACAAGAAACTGGTGGAGATCCAGCAGGTTGGCCAACTCCAAAATGGTCTTTTCAGCTAGCTAAAGAAAGTATGTATCTTTTGGGTGTGGAACTTGCAATTGTGTCAATTACGGCACCTGGTACCAAGATTTACGAAGGCAATACGAAAAAAGGTAGAATCTTTGCTAGAAAACTGAATGAATATTCGGCCAATTTGGTAAAGAACAATACCGAAAAGTTAGGATTTTTCGCTTCACTCCCATCATTGATCGACATCGATGGTGCTATTGCTGAAATCGATTATGCTCATTCAGTTCTCAAAGCCGATGGATTTACGTTATTTACAAGTTATGGTCACGAAAAATACCTTGGGCATGCTTCGTTTCAACCGATCTGGGCCAAACTGAACGAAATCAACACTGTTGTTTTTATTCATCCAAGTACAGCACCTACCACAACAGTTAATCGTTACATGCCACAACCACTTGTCGATTATCCTCATGAGACAACTCGAACAGCCTCAGACATTGTTCTCAGTGGTACGCGTGCTGCATTTCCCAACATTCGTATAATCTTGTCTCATGCGGGTGGGACGCTTCCATTTCTTGCCCAACGTATAGCAGGTGCAGGCTTTATTCGATCTTTGAACTGTCCTCGAGGACCTCGACAAATTTTGTCTGATTTACGTTCTTTCTACTTTGATACCGCATTGTCATCAAGTGTTCCTCAACTTAAGGCACTGCTAGAATTTGCTGATCCATCGAAAATCGTATTTGGAAGCGACGTACCATATGCTTCACTCCCAGTTTCCCTTTATATAACCAAATGTCTCGATTCTTTCTTCAAAAAGAATTACAACACGAACAAACAAAAGGATATGTGGAAGAACATAAATCGAAATAATGCCAAAGCTTTATTTCCTCAGAAGATCAAAGACTGATTGAATAATGTATTGTTTTTTGACTAATTTTTCTTTCACACGTATTCACTAGAATCGTATAGTTAGTTTTTGAAAATTTCTTCTTCCAACGTCGCTCATCATCAAGTAGACATCGCATTTCACGATGCTCATCATCGACGTGCACAATGAAGTAAGTAAATCTAGAACAACTCCATTTCGACTAACCAGTAATCACATCGATCAATCGATTCTCGGAAATGTCTCCTATTCATTAGCATCCTCAACACAATCTCTTGACTGCTCTCATCAAGCTCCAAGTTTTTACTTAACATCAATCAAGTGTTTCTTTGAATGCAGTATTCAGTACAATAACTCATAGATTCTAATCG
>CAJNOP010000843.1:0-28409 GCA_905250075.1 Rotaria sp. Silwood1 | reverse complement strand
CTCTTGTTTTAGCTGAAGATTGTTCCAAGATACCTTTTGTTATTTCTAAGTCGATATCCTGTTTACTATACACGATCACGTGAGTATTCGTAAACATGCTTTTTGCATTAAACGGGCGATTGCTTATGACAAAAGATTATCGCTGGAGAAATAAAATACTGGAAATTTGTTTTTTTGTCATTTGGTTTGCTATTCGTGGAAATTCAGTGAAAAATATTTTTTTATAAAAATTCGGATGGACAGAAAGTAACTGACGTGAATATAATCAATGCTAACGAAATTATTATTTGGTACCAGACATTTTATATGATTATATAACAAAGAAGAAACAAAAAATTGTTAAAATTGGGTGTGGGTTTAAGGTATGAGTGGCTAAGTAGAAGTACATTTTATGTCATGAAAATCTACAGTAAATACGAAGTGTTTACAGTTTAATATTTGAAAAATTTTCTTCGACGTCCTTTTCCCATGCTGAAATAAATTTTTCTTTAATATCAGGTGCAATACGAAAAGCAACTTCAGCACCATCACGATCTCGTGGTAGCCATTCGTTACCGTTTTTTATCGGATTCAGATGGAATACACGAAAATATAATCGACCAGTCCATGGTGTATAGAAACGACACTTATCCGTGTAGCCAAAATCAACAAGAAACGCCCAATCGAAACGAAAATTTGAATTGACGGTTACATCATTAGGAAATGGTCCTAAATTAGGCATAAAATTTTCCCGTACTATTTTTCTTAACAATCGATCAGCAGTTGCAACACATGGTTCGAGGAATTTCGGATCTCGTGTTCGAACAATCGATCGACGAATCGTTTTAGCAATACTTGACAAAGATAATGGATCATCGAAAATGTCAGATGCCATGAAGATAACAGCATTAGAAACAAGTCCAATCGGAGCAATGAAGTCACATACACCACGAAAGTTGATGGCCGTATTGGTTCGTAGAATAAGATGTTCATCATCGTTTTTGAAGCAATTAGTATTTAGTAGTAGAATGATGTACGATGTAAGAGCATCTTGTGTAGTCACTGACTTACCGCCAGCTAATTCATGTAGTCTAGAAAGTTGTTTGCTTGAAAAATGTAAATTAAGTTGTTCATATGTGTCTTCTCTACTCAAGAACAATTGAATCATTTCTCTAAGTGGTTTAGCATTAATCAATTCCTTCATTAATGGTAATAGTGATTGATCAGCTTCATCTTCTCTCCATAAGCGTCTCTCAAAAGTTGGCAACGGTTTCATAGGTTCCAATTGCTGATATAAACGTGAAATTGTAGTCAGAAAATTTAAATTCGATTCAGCATCACCCAGAACATGTGCCCAACTTGTAGCTAAAACCCATTCACCACTTTGTGTAATACATGTCAATTTTAAACGTAACAATGGTTCTTCATTAGAACTCTCCATTAATTTCATAGTTTGAACTCCATCAATGTATGGTATAAGTGCCACTTGAGTGATATCAACAACAACGTTATTGTTGAGAGGCCATTTTTCTAGTTGTGTATTTTCAGTATATGTAACAGGAATACCGTTGTCAGACATTTCAATGAAATAGTGACCATCGTCTAGCACAAGAAAACGACCAGCAACTAAAGGCCATAAAGAAAGAGTTTGACTGAGTGCACTTTTAAATCGATCGATATTCAATTCGCCTGGATAGACAAAAATATTGTCAATACGTGGAATGATTGACAGATCGAGACCAGCAAGTTCAATACGACGGTTATTACCTGTTGGCGTTGATACAGGAACAAGCCAAGACGTCATGTTTTAATCTGCTGTAAAAAAATATAATCACGAGTAAAAATTCATGCAAGCCTATTAAAATGTGAGTGCAGATGAGAAGAAATTTAAGGGTACCCTTGTCCATTTTTTGCCATTTCTGATTTTTTGAAGAGGATACAACTAATTCGCATGAGACTTTTATCACAGATAGAGCACCTAAAATAAGGAGACACACATTCGAAAAAAAAAATTTAAACAGGGCTTGTGTGGTTCTCCATGGGTCACATCGGGCTCGCTCACAACTACACTCTAACTTTGTTCGATCTGGCTGCAAATTTTGTTCGAAACACTTTAGGCTATACCTAAAAGGTTATTATAAATCCGAATAAAAAGGTCAAAAATGAAAACTGTCAATTTCAGCTCTGGAGAATACTTCTAATTATCTGTGATCGAAATTTTAGCTCGTTCATACAAAGTTAAAAAGAGGTTCCTAAGAAGAGCTAATATGATTCTTTCGCAAATTAGAGCTTTTCGAAAACATTATTTAAAATGTTTTTCTTCTGACAAATGCCTTTTTCTTTCAGGTGTTCTATCTCTGGTAACAATTTCATCCTGATCGATTAGATCTTCTCTGAGACCGGACATGGACAAAAAGAGTGGAGGACATACTCTCAACACTCACAGTCACTCCAGTCATTTTCAAATCTCAACGTGTCAACTAAGAATTCTGAAGGACGCTTCTTTATATCTATTATTATTGTGAAAGAAAATGATTATCTAACACCGTTACCGTCTCTGTAATTGTAACAACAAACTGAAAGAGTAGCTTACCGTCACCGTAATTATGATGTTCATTGAAGTACTTCATACTTTCACAATGTAACTACTTTGCATACAACACATGCTTATATGGAGGAAGATCAAAAGATTAAAAGAACAACAGTAAGAGAACGAAGAAGAACGAGGAAAGAGAAAAAAAAACATTAGAGAGATATGATATGGATATTAGCAGTGTCCAATCTTGAGCTAAATTGTTCTTAATAATGTACAGTAAAAAGAATCGGTATGAAAAACGAAGTTGTTTTTGCCATTTTCAAAAATACGATAGTAATTCAAAGAAAAATATCGTATATAATTATCTTTTTGAAATGAAGTACATAGAAAAATAATGTCAAACTAGAAAGGGTCATGATAAACATGCAGATCATAATCCAATAAATACAAAGAATTGAAGATGACGCTTGCTGCTAAGGTTGTTTCGATGAACACTTAAGGTTTGTTTTTCATTAGCTAAATACTTTAGTTATAAGTATTAGGTTGATATGTTTATAAGTAATTCAAATTTGTCGAATTTACGAGTATTAATTTATCTTTCCTGTTTCTTGTAATAAAGAATAAATATAAATAAAATTTTTATTGTTTATGCAATAAAGATAAAGATAAAATCAATAATAAAGAAAGACTTTTTCCTATCAACACTTAATTTTTTATTTTTGCAAGGTAGAGCTCACTAAATATTATGGTATGCAAGATCTTTTGCATATATCTTTCCATCAAAGATCATCATCAGGACAGAATTAGCCTATTGCTCTTTCCTGCTTTCCCTGCAGGCAACTAAAACAGGAAAAGTTATTTTGCTCCAGTAAATGATGTACTAAATCTCAATTTGTAAATACTTTCTTAATCAAAATTTGTAATTTTTTGTGTAGTTAGAGGAGCCATCGCTATAAACTATGCACATTCATATTTCATTCAATATATCTATTAGTGACAATCTTTACGTTTCGCTATTCGTTTTCATTGCTTTTCTGTGACTAGACTAAAGCTCAGAGGCCATCATCAATGCACGAAGCCCTGATGTTCTTGCCTCAAGGCAGAATGAAATCAATTTTTCAGTTCTATCTTGTTTGTCCTGCGGAGCGGCTAGCAGGACTAGACAAAATAGTTTACCTTAATAATAGTTATTTTACGTACTTTTAAAGACTTTCATAAATATCATTATTCTCGTCATTCAGATGTTCGTGTTCATCTCTCTTCTCGTAAACAGTGGCTTTATTACTATGTGCGTGACGTAGCAGTATTTACTTGCACGAGATTGAAGACCGGGACGTTAGACGTTTTTGCATCTATAATAAAATTGCCTACCATCTTTTGTATAGTTTGTGTAATACTTTGACCATTGATTTTAATTGATATTTCTGCTTCTACAGTATTATCAAATGCATTTTTTTCAGTCATATATTGATGAACTTGTGCCACTTCTCTGGTTAGAAATATGTTAAATTGTGTAAACATATAATACGTTATTTTTAGTTGAAAAACACTAAATATATATACAAGGTAGTAGATAAAGTCAAAGATTACGGAAGAAGTTCAGAAGCTTCTTTTTCTTTGCCTTAGACAATGAAAAAAAACACGAATAAAAACGATGGTTCTCATTCACAACATATGTAGTGTAAAAGAAATAGGTCAGAACAACGATATGATATGCTGAATAAGCGAAGAGAAAGGAAAAGACGTACAAAAATTAATTTCCTCTATAACTATTTCGACTTTTATACTAGACCTTGAATATCATCGCCTGTTAATGAATTGTATTTATTGATTTTTAAATTTATTTACAAACCGAATAAATTAATAACTGGTCGTTTAAGTAATTTACTGACTAATCATTCAATTTTCTGATTGTATAATTATTTCATTTACTGACCATAAATCATATTTGCTCTTCAATACCATGAATTCTCTTTATATTATCATACGAGCACTTCCGAAGGTAACATTTAAGAGCATAATTCAAAAACCGGCATAAGCACTTCAAGGGTTTATACTAAATTTTCTATAGTGTAACGGTTGATTACTCTCTTTTCTTTAATAGCAAATCGACTGATTCAGACTAGTCCAGCCGGTTTACTATCGATACCAGTACTGGTAAGGAAAAAGCTTTAGTGGTTGATAATCTGCTTTAGTTGAATTCACAAAATATTTACTGGCAATTTTGAGGTCGCAAATTAATAAAATACATCAAGTGCATCACACAATCATTCCTACTATTACCTTCTCTTCTTTACTTCAGAAGGTTCGAGAATAGAATTGGTCTATAATGAAACTGTATTTTTCGTCTCTTATCCCAACTAAAAAATACAATGTTGATGTTGTCTATGAAAGAAAAAACACGTGCATTTACTACTCTTCTTTTACCATCCTTCAAGCAGTGTGAAAAAAAGCATATAATTTGCGTTATTTCTTCACTCGTATATAATGTTTTTAATATAACACGCTAAAAGCCATGCATGACTGATTCATATGACTTGATTTACTCTAAACACTGCACCGTTTCTTCTCACTTTATTCGTGACAATATATTGACACACGTTGAATTCATGGATTGGCGTATTCAAAGATATGATTCTTTATTTTTACACGAGCTAAATACAGGTAGTCAAAAACGTATGCGAACACCGATCTATTTTTTCATATGTTATGTTTCACTCTCTAGAAGCAACAGATATCACTTTTCTTTATTCACTAATAGATGGGTCTAGTTTCTTTCTATGTCTTCTATAACAATCAGATTTTTTGATTATAATTTCGATCTCTCCAGATTTTGCCTATGAAAATCATGGTTTTTTCTCATTAAAATGGATTCAGAAGTTTTGACATTGAGAAGAAAGAATAAACTTTTTCAACCTTGATATTTTTTCTCAAAAGACATAATTAAATGGAATGAAATGACCTCTATCTACTAATATGATTTTCTTTGACAATACAATCGATTTATAACTACTTAGAGCATAGAAAAAGTAGTGGCTGTGGTATTTGAATTCCTTATAAAAAGCTTCAATAAACCTTTTCTCCATATAGTTTGATAGTAAAAAATTATTCGTCACATTTTTCTGATAGCTGATCATTAATCAATTAATATCATAATAACAATATTTCGATAGGAGCTGTTTGTTATGATATGTGAAGGTAATATTAGGTCACATATTTTCGTTCGTTGTGTATTCTTTTCTCCTTTTGTTGTTTTTTCGTTTCTCTCGTGTCCTCTAATATCTATCCATAATTCTCTAGATCTGGTATCATGTGGTTTTGGATTATTCGACTCGATGAAACAAAATCTAAACGATCGAAATGCTTCCAGTGTTGCGTCTTACTATAAACAAGTCCATGAAATCTTTGAATATAGAAGAATATAAAGATGCTGATAAATGCATTTAACGTATATTATTGAGTTTGATTGAGCAGGATGATTTATTCGAACATTTAATGAAATAAAGACTTGGTGGACTTGTTTCTTTTTTTCTGTTTTTTACTCTAGCTCGACGAGATTTTTATACATCGTAATCAGGGTGGCCAGATCTTCTGATTTTTCAGAATTTTTCTGATTTTCAGCATCTTTTCTGATGGTTTTCTGCTTTCTGATTTTTCTGATTTTGAAGGTTTTTATTTTAATTGTCCTGTACGAGTTGAGAATCTGATCTGACGCCACAATGAAGTTTCGAAGCTCAGTCATGTTTAGTTGCCTCTTTTGTAGTTAATCTTTAGTTGATTTTTCCTACATCTCTCTGCAGCCACTAGTCGATTAATGGAGTGTCATAGTAAGCAAAAGCATTAGTTTGCGAGTAAAATGTGTAATTCTTCAAGAAAGAAAATGTCGATAT
Organism: Rotaria sp. Silwood1; assembly: GCA_905250075.1. Classification (NCBI taxonomy): domain Eukaryota; kingdom Metazoa; phylum Rotifera; class Eurotatoria; order Philodinida; family Philodinidae; genus Rotaria; species Rotaria sp. Silwood1. The sequence continues at coordinate 22,004 of CAJNOP010000843.1, read as the reverse complement.
TGTAATAAAATTATTTATAATTTCTACTTTCTAATTCCTCATTTTGAGTAACCTAGAATGTCATTTATTCTATTTACTAATAGCTATAGCTCCAGTTGAGGCAGTGTTCTTTTCTAGATACATTCACGTTAAACTCAAAACTAAAAGTTTTTGTTCAGTCTTTTGAAATATATTTGATTTCTTAGTAGATGTTAGTACTGTCTCTATGTTATTAATTTTTGTAGTTTGAAGTAACAAAGTCCATAAAAGTAGGTTTTTAACTACTCCAGAACAATGAGAAAATACCGAAATCAGAAGTGGAGGATAATTAATTATTTTGTTGAAGTTCTCGTCTCTGTAATGGAGTGAATACAGGAATCAATTAATTTGAAACTCTTGGCTTCACTATTAAATTGCTAGCAAGTTGACTTTATCTGTGCAATTATTTCTATAGTTATCGTCTCTTCCAGCCATGGCTGGCCAAAAACAACGAACCAAAGAGTTGCAATAACGGACAGAGCGGCATTCTCTTTTAATGGTTGCTTAGTTTCGACTTTCAAGATTGTGACTAGTTCTTTCTAATACGCAACACTAAACATATTGAATTCGAAAAATAGGTTCTATATTAGACCAACTCATGCCGGGAGTACTGAGTGAAAACCGACGGCTTATTTCGGTTATTGGCATAACCGTCGATTGATCGTGGTTATTTTCTTTGTTCCCACGATTTTCCAGTGTAAAAACCCACGGTTAACCTTTCAATGAATCAGATCGCTTAGTAATCAGCCGACAATTTACCGATTACTAATCCGGTTAACCAGGAGCTTGACTGAGATTAACCGTCGAGTTTTACCCTGGAAAATCGTGAGAACAAAGAAAATAACCGCGGCTAGTCGCCAGTTACGGAAATAATCGAAACAGATCCGCATTTTTCGACCGATCCGAATGATACAGGAAACATCAGTACTGATATTTCACGTTGAACACACTTTCTGATTTTCTTCTGATTTCGATGAATCTTTTTTCTGCCAATTTTCTGATTTTTATATTATTTTTTTCTGATTTTGAAATTTTCCATCTGGCCACCCTGATCGTAATATATATTGACGGATAGGTATTACAGCAGACGAGAGAAAAGAAAAAAACGGGAAAAGAACATAGCATACCTGCAGAAGAGAATACACAACGAACGACAATACGTGATCTAATATTCCTGTGTAAAAAAAAACTGATTTCAAAAATCGATTAAAAATTGATTATGATCATACGATTTTAATCAATAGTTTAAGCAGTAATAATCATAGAAAATTCAGGCTTTAATCGAGTATTTCAATTATTCTGATTATAATCGGTTTTAAAAAATATTCTAAATCGATTATAATCAGAATAATTGAAATAATCGATTAAAACCTGATTTTGCTATGATGATTACTGCTTAAATTATTGATTATAATCGTATGATTATAACCGATTTTGACTTCTCTAAAGCTGATTTTTTTGGTATTCTTTTTTACATGGGTTACCTTCATAGATCACAACAAACAGTTCTATCAAACTTTTGTTTTTATAATATTAGTTGATTAATGATCAACTATCAGAAAAATGTAACGAATAATTTTCTACTAGCAAACTATATGGAGAAAAGATTTATTGAAGCTTTTTATAAGGAATTCAATATCTTCAGCTTCTACTTTTGATTTGCTCTTAGTAGCTAAAATCAAGAGTATTTTCAAAAAAAAAGTACACTAGTCGATAGAGCTCATCACACGTGATCCGATTATGTGTTTTGAGAAAAATATGCCAAACTCAGAGAAAGTATATTCTTATTTGTCGATGAAAAAACTTCTGAACTTATCTAAATGGGAAAAAACAACCTTGAGTTTCATAGCCAAAATCTGGAGAGGTCGAAATCATAATCGAAAATTCCGACGTTTATAGAGAACATATAAGGAAACGAGACCTATCTATTCGTGAATAAAGAAAAGTGATATCTATTGTTTCTAGCAAGTGCAACAAAACATGAAAAAATAGATCGGTATCCGCGTATTTTTATTATTACCTCTATCAACTGTACATCAGTAATATCGATAGAAATCAAGCACGTTGTAATTTGTTTTTTGTTAACGCTGACCATGTTTATGTAGTCATCAATATGCAATATGATTATTCATGTAAAAGTATTTGAAGCTTTTCTCAATGATCAATATTTGGCCTTTTAAATAAGTTATAGCGCGTCTTAATTGAAACAGATTCGATCCGGCTTTCATCGACTATTTTGCCGTTTTTTTATTTACGTTTTTGGACATCTAAAGCTGGCTTATTGTACTAGTTTTTAATGGCTTCTATGGTTTAATGATGAAGAGATTTGAGCCTACAAATTTTCAACTAGCAAACTTCCAGTCGATGTCAAAGTCCCAGCTCTAAACATTGAGCTAACAGTTTCTCATCATACAATGAAAGGATCAGATCATGCTGAATAAATTTGTATATGCTTACGAAAAGTTAACCAGGTATTAGAAATTAATTTCGGTTTAAATGAAAGATTTTCCATCTCAAAATGTCGATTGTACTTTTCTGTACTATTTCTAACCGCCTCTCATGCTATTCAAATAGATGATAATTTTCAGTTAATGCTTTCATTACTAAATATCAGAAAGTTCCCTTTCTGTTGTCAAGATCTTACCAAATACCAGCATCATGCAGTTGTGAAAATATTTCGATATTAACTCTATTAGAATAGAACTTGTGATTGTAGGATGCATTCTGTGTGCTGTTCAAGAATGACTGCATGAGTCCAAGCTATCTTTCAAAAACTGAAACTAACAAATCTTATTTAGTAGTTTTATCTTGCACAATCTGAAGGTTACTACAGATACGTATGTACAACTGTGAGAACAAAAACAGTGCCTATTCAGTAATTACAGAAAGGTTCATTTTCGCTTCTTTCCGTGTTTACAGATAAATGCTTTGTATCTTTTCCGTTTGTGCTCATCGAAGATCAAGAGAAAATGCGAAACCTTTTCTTTCGCAAATGACAAAGCAAAAAAAAATGCATCGAGTTTCGACTAAATCTATCCTTTCGAGAATGTGGACAGTCCTCGTTCAGTAAACGTGTTGAATGAGAGTTTTGCTCTCGAAACGCGAGACCAAGAACCATATATTTTACTGTGTCATCAGTTGTTTTTTCTTTTTTTGTTGTCTCTGCTCTAGATTAATCTAGTTGTTATGAATAATCAGGACTTATCGAACGTACCCCGATGTCTAGAAGAGCATCTTTCTGATGAATTTCTCCAGCCCTCTGAATCAATCGGGAATGCAGCAAATCAAAGGAGTGGCTTTATAGCTGATGATAATACAACAAAGCCACGCAAAAGTTCAACACCCGTGTATGCATTTTTCCTTTCAATTTCAAACGTAGTTCGTTTTTATTTTCATTAGGATACACTTGTATGAGGCAACATCGAAGCGTCGTATGCTTCTTGTTTGGTATATTTTATTTACGATCATATTAATGACCATCGGTATTTTCACGATTTGCTTTACTTCACCAAAATCCAAAAGTATGAATGTGTATTACACTTTTTCTATTCGACTTTTATTAAATTAGAATAACCACTGAGTGCTTAACATATATTCATTGAAATCGAAAATTAAAAGTCATTAAAAGCGTTTTCATACTTGTTAGTTCTTATGAAAGAGGTGAACGAGAGGAATAGATGTAAATGCACAGACATACACGCTCCTTCGCAATACTACCAACACACTCGCATGTCCTCATCCTTACTAACACCCACTCACATCCCGGGATAACATACCAGAAGCATGAAAAACTCTTTTTCGTGTAGTACCAACTCAATGAAATGAGCACTAATGATCCTGTCCAATTATGGATATGTTGCTGATTTAGTTGACGATAGACTTTTCTTAGAACTCATGAAATTATTATGTTTTCGTTTCGATATGTATAAGTATTGGAAATTGTGAAAATAATGTCATTAGAAAGAAACAATAAAACAATGCAGCATTGAGTATGTCGAACTTCAGATTGCCAGAAGAAAAGGTCAAGTGTAACAGAGATATGACGAAAAACCAATCTCGTCGCTTAATCATCTTACAAATGAATAAACAATGCTGACTGAAAAGAATCGATTGAAATATAAGGGTCTATTGGTCTTCTCTGTTAACAGTAAGAAACTTATATATATAGTGATGATGGAAAAAAAACTTTATGTTTAAGTTTTGTTGAGTTATTGTCCAACCCAAAACATGCAGGATGTTTTAGTTTATGTATACTGTGTGGTAAAATAATAGCTGACTTCGAGTTAAATTGTGCGTGTTTGTGTTATTTTTCATTGTTTGTTTAATTGAGAAATAACTCCTTAAATAGAGATAGGCAACTCGTCCATTAATCGCGGGCAACGCTGAAATTGATAATTCATTGGCAATTTCAGGTTGTTCGGTTATAATAGCGTATTTTCTTTAGATTCTTTTTCACTCAGTTATTAATGTAAAAATGGCAACTGGCAATTATTATAGATTTACAGTAAAAGTTAATATCGTAGGTATACTTCTATACAGACGAACCAATTGCTTCATAATCGATCACACCTATCTAATGACAAGATCGGCATAGATGTGCCACATAAAGTCTACTTTTGTTTCACACTAATATGGTAGTAATTGGATTGTTCAGCTCCCGCGTTGATTAAATATTCTTTGGATAATCTCTACTATGAATTAGGAAAACATCATATCTTGATCCGTCTAACCAATCGTGTCTTTTTTTAGAGCCAATATGCCCCTTTATATTAGTATCTCAGACTCAAGATTGGATTGGTGTCAAAAGTCGTAAGCTACCAATTGCGTTAGGTGATTTCAACAATGACAATCAATTAGATATCATCGTCACTCAACGCGACGATAAAAAAATACATATCTTCTTGGGATACGCACATGGAGCATTTGCTGTGAAACCAACAACATCAGTAACATCTTCTTCTCTTCCATATTCCATTGCAGTTGGTGATTTTAATAATGATAATTGGTTGGATTTTGTCGTCGCTAATTATGATCACAATAATATAGGTGTTTTTCTTGGTTATGGTAATGGAACGTTCGCAAACGAAAACATATATTCAACTGGCTCTTCTCGTCCACTGTCTCTCGTGATTCATGATTTAAACAACGACAAACAATTAGATATTGTTATCGCTAACAATGGTACGAACACTATTGGTGTACTTCTGGGAGCTGGTAACGGAACTTTTGCCAACCCGATGACGTTTTCAACTGGCTTTGATTCTCTTCCTCACGCAGTTGTCGTTGGTGATTTCAACAGCGATATTCGACCAGATATTGCTGTTGCCAACTCTGGCAGTAACACTATTGGACTACTTCTTGGATATGGTAATGGAACGTTTTCACACCAAATAACATATCCAACACACGGTCACCCTATCTCGTTGGCCGTTGGTGATTTGAACGACGACACTCAGCTAGATATTGTTGTCGCCAACGATGGTAGTAATATACAAGTACTTCTTGGAAATGACAATGGTACATTCACAAACCAAGCCATCTATACAACAGGTTCCGGTTCTTATCCTAGTTGGGTAGCTGTGCGTGACTTCAACAAAGACGGTCGACTCGACATTATAGTCACCAATACGGGCACTAACAATCTAGGTCTCTTTCTCGGATATGGAGATGGAAACTTCGAAAACCAACGGTTATACCCTATAAATAACGGGGCTCCACAAATAGTCGATACTGGAGATTTGAACAATGACTCATGGATAGATGTTGTCGTGGCTATTGATAGTCCTTATAATGTGGCTGTCTTTCTTGGAGGTCCAGATAAAAACTTTACTAATCTCACGACATATCCAACTGGTGGTCTATCTGATCCGTACTCAGTTGTAGTGGGCGATTTCGACAATGACACATGGCTGGATGTCATCGTAGCGAATTATAAGAGTGATGAAATAGCTGTGTTTCTAGGACAAGGCAATGGAAATTTCGATGCAAGAAAGACATATTCAACAGGATCAGGTTCTATGCCAGAGTCAATCGCCGTTGGTGACTTTAACAGCGATCATCGACTCGATATCGTTGTCGCCAATACTGGCACTGACAACATAGGTATCTTTCTTGGATATGACAATGGAGCTTTTTTAAACCAGACTACATATCAAACGGGAACGAATTCTAAGCCAAGTTCCGTTGCTGTTGGTGACTTTAACAACGATAATCAACTTGATTTCGCCGTCGCCAATAGTGGAACTGATAGCCTAGGTATTTTTCTCGGATATGGCAATGGGACTTTTTCAAATCAGATTGCATATTCAACAGGTGTAAGCTCTCAACCAACTTCGATTGCCGTTGGTGATTTTAACAATGACACTCAGCTGGACATCGCAGTCACTAATGCTGGCACTAATATCCTAGGCATCTTTCTTGGACATGGCAATGGAACGTTTTCAAATCAAATTGCTTATCCAACAGGATCGAGTTCTACGCCGAATTCGATCGCCATTGGTGACTTTGACAGCGATACCAGACTGGATATCGTCGTCGTCAACGCTGGCACTAACAATCTATGTATTTTTTTTGGAAAAGCGGATGGAAGTTTCTCAAATCAAACTGAATATCCAACTGGAAATAATCCCATGCAGAATTCGGTTACCGTTGGTGACTTGAATAACGATACCAAACTAGACCTTATCGTAGCCAATTTCTACGATAACAATATAGGGGTGTTCCTTGGAAAAGGTGATGGAAGCTTTTCAACTCAGACAACGTATTCAACTGGATGGGATTCTCTACCAATCTCAGTCGCTCTTGGTGACTTCAACAGCGACAATCGACTGGATATAGTAGTCGTACTTTATTATTATTTCTCTATAGGTATCTTTCTTGGGTATTACAATTCACCTTTTACAGTTCCTACAATGTATTCAAGTGGTTCAATTTCGACACCATTCGCACTTGCCGTTGCAGATTTTGACAATGACAATCAATTGGATCTTGTTGCTACTAATTATGATGACGGTAATGTAGCCATTTATCAAAACTTTGTAAATGGAACTTTTCAAAGTTCTAAATTATATTCAACTGGCTACATTACTGGTCTGTATTCTATTGCAGTAGGTGACTTCAATAATGATCGTCAAGTTGATGCCGTAGTTGTTAATTATGATAGTGACAATATTAACTTCTTTCTCGGATTTGGGAATGGGAGTTTTGGAAGCGTCATATCATACACAACTGGACTTGAGTCTGGTCCCTGTTCAGTTGTTGTTGGTGATTTCAATAACGATAGCCGATTGGATATTGTTAGTGCCAATAATCGCGATAACAGTATAATTTTATTTCTTCATTATGACTTCGGAGCATTTACGAATAAAGAAATGTATTCAACTTCTTCTGATAAACCCTCTCGCTCGGTTGCATATGATGATTTCAATAAAGATACCCGACTGGATATGGTTGTAGCTAATTACGAGAGTTTCACTATAACTGTGCTTCTTGGCAATGGTAAGGGAGGTTTCTCAAATCAAACTACATACTCTACAGGATTTGAATCTTATCCGTTCTCAGTTGCAGTTGGTGATTTCAACAACGATGCACAGATGGATATCGCTGTAGCCAATAAATGGACTTTCAATATAGGTATATTTCTTGGAAAAGGTGATGGGACATTCTTCGAGCAAATTACATACCCAACGGGATCAGATTCTAAGCCAACCACGGTTGCTGTTGGGGATTTTAATAATGATACTCGATTGGACATCGTTGTAACCAATTATGGTGGTTACAGTATAGGCGTATTTCTTGGCAATGGGGACGGGACTTTCTCGAATCAAATTGAATACGCAACTGGATATTATTCGTGGCCATGGGGAATCGCGATTGGCGATTTTAACAACGACGCTCGATTGGATGTCGTTGTCAGCAATCAGTATGGTTACAATATCGGTGTATTTCTTGGACATGGTGACGGGAGTTTTTCAAATCAAACTACATATCCAACTGGAGCAAAATCTTTGCCGATTGGAATTGCTGTCGGTGACTTTAATAATGATAATCGAATGGACATCGTTGTGGCCAATTATGGTAGTGACAATGTAGGCGTGTTTCTTGGTAATGGCAATGGAACATTCTGGAATCAAGTCACTTATTCAACTGGTTATGTATCTGGTCCGTATTGGGTCATCGTTGGTGATTTCAACAAAGATGCTCAATTGGATGTTGCCGTCGCTCTTTCTCTTTCTGACACTTTAGCGATCTGCTTCGGCAATGGAAATGGAACGTTTAGTAGTCCAACGACGTTCGGAACTGGCACTTCAACTTATCCATGGTATTTGATAGCTGCTGATTTTAACTACGATAACTGGCTTGATGTAGCCATCGTCTTTGGAAATGTTGGTGGTGTCACTGTACTATTGGGGGATAGAAATAGAATGTTTCTAGTACCTATGAAAAATTCAACTGGCCCGAATTCTGCTCCACAAACTATCGTTGTTGGAGATTTTAATAACGATAAACATTTGGATGTAGCTGTTACAAATAGTAAGAGTAATAATGTAGGTTTATTTCTCGGGTATGGTGACGGGCGTTTTTCAAAGCAAGTAACATACTCAACCGGCGCTAATTCTCAGCCGTGGTCACTTGCTGTAGGTGATCTTAACAATGATACTCAACTGGACATTGTCGTGACAAATCGTAATAGTGACAATATAGGAGTTTTTCTTGGGCTTGGAAATGGCGCGTTTAGCAATGTAATGACGTATTCAACCGGTTTGCTTTCTGCTCCAATATCCATCGTTATTCTAGATTTTAACAAGGATAATAAATTGGACATTGTTGTTGCCAACAATGGTGCCAACAGCATCAGCATATTACAAGGATATGGTGATGCAACTTTTTTGAGCCCAACGACATACTTAACTGGTTATAATTCTCATCCAGTTTGGGTCGTCACCGGTGATTTTAATAAAGACGACTGGATGGATATTGCTGTAGCCACTTTAGGTACAAAAAACATAAAAGTTCTTTTGAAATCATGTTAATTTTTCTGTATATCTATGTTCTGTTTCTTCTTTGCTCTCAGTGAAAACAGGATGCTTTGTATTTATCAACTTTCTTGTACTGTGGCAATCATATATTCCAAATTTTATTTTCTTGATGACGGACAGTAAGTGAAGCAAGTAAACCTTGTATTATTTGAAATTGACTAACGTCAGTGATGATGCAATTCTATTTTGACACAACCAATTGGATGTATTACTAAGCACAAGTTATTTGAGCTTGAACTTTTATATTACAGCACGTTTGTTTATTGTTCATTTTTTTTTCTAGCTTTGGAATATATGCATAAAAACATTTTCTTTAATCATCTGCAAAAATACTTTCAGGATCGTACTTCAAAGATGAATATCTTTCACATTTTTTCCAACTTCGTTGAGCGACATTGCCAATTATCACTTGTGAGACTGACCGAGAAGTTGAGCACAGTTCAATGACGAGTATACGTCTCTACAAATGATATGAGTATATATTTTCGGCAACTCAATCACCATAGCTCTATTAAAACAGTCACAAAGAAAACATCTATCAATTTGCCCCATTACCTCAAATAGAGCAATTGAGAATCTGCCAGACAAACAAGACGTATTGAATATGAACTTATTAAACGGTTGTGAAATACGAATTCCATTTAAGATAATCTTATGAGTGACAAAAACGTCTTACAGAGAATAATGATTCACTTTCAACAGTGTAGGGTATCTTCTCTATAGAAACTGGTATATCTCTGTGTCTGTATAGACAGAATCAAACTAACATGACAAAGCAGCTTCACTCAGATCGAAAGCTACATTAAGACCGCAGGGTCTAGATAGAATCCTTATCTCACGATTGTAAACGGAGTATATATCGTACTAAAATAAATGGTTTTGAGAGACATGTCAGAGTTTTTCAGATACTGCAGACAATGAATAAGGTTTGGTTCATTGACAGGAGTTTTCAAGAGACTTTCACTTCAAAGAGTTAATTTCGTAGTTTTTCTTATTTACACATGTGGGATGACTCACATAAGAAAATCCACCACAAATCAGTGCGATTATTGGTCTATGCGATGTTTGTCGAGAGAAAAACTTTAGATTCAGCGTCATCCATAAGTTCTACTATTTAATAAAGCCTATAATCCGATAATAAACGAGTTGTTGGATTCACAGAGGTGTTGCATTCCTTGATTGAACAAAGACTAAAATGTATTATTTCGTCCACCATTTTGAGAGTAGCGCATCATTCTGTTTAACGATCATATATATTCAATGCGAAGGGTGGATGTAACACGATAAAGAATCTCAGCATTATTCTAAGATACGCAATTTTAGGTATGGATGTGCATTTATGACGCGAAAAGCATCACTCACATCGTGTACGTTCATACATAAGGCCATCACAGTTGTGGCCACACAAACACAAAAACGCTCATGCACCTGCACACTTATACCTATACAATACATCCTCAGAAAATGGAATCCAAATCTGGAGCTCTGAAAGTGTGACCTTGAACGTCTCTAACTAACTAAAATCTAGTCATAATCGTTAATCTATCGGAAGTTAGGATCGTGTATATGTGGAAGTGTGAATGCTAGTTTGGATAGCCACGTAGTCTTTTCACTCACATCCACATCCACTCTAGTTCGTGGTTTGCTCTGGAATATAAGCTAATCAACTTTTCGAGTAATATAAATTCTAATGAAGAAAAGTTATTTGTGATTTCCAACACAATCAACCAAATTTAAGTTTGTTTCAAACATTCATTGAATTTGAGAAAGCTAGCATGTTTTCAATATTCCTGTGAGCGAGATAAATTGGCTTTAGAAAAAATATTAGAAATTATTTGATATTGTTTTTGCTGTGTTCTTGTTTGAATGCCATTTTGAGATTTCCAAATCTTAACGATCTCAATTCTATCAAAAATCTGTCTTAAACGATTATTTGCTGCCAATAGTTGATCCAATTCTTTTATCAATATTAGTTTGTCGGCATTTTCCATAGACTCTAAATCCAATTGTTTTACATTTGGTGTCACGAGAAGCCACAAAACAAGTGACATGGCATCTAATCCACTACAAGTAGATGACTTCATATCAAGAAACTTTACTTTTTTTAGTACAGGAATTGTGGCTGTTCTTGTGATCCACTGCAAGTAAACACTTTAGTTTTGACTTGACATTAAGAAGAGATACAGTAACACAAGAAAAACAAACCTGTGTGAGCAACATGTGTGATAAATCGAATTGCCAATAATTTAAAGTAAGTTGTTGATAATACGAAGGGAAAACACGATCAATAAAGCGTACCAGATCAAGTGTTATCCTTTCTTCATTAATGCTTTGAAAACGAATCGAATTCAGTTTGGTGAAACGAAGAAGTGATGAATCCAACTGTCCCTTATTCAATCGCCACAGATTTAGATTCATCGGGAATGTAATATTGACTGAATCACAACAAGGCATAGAACCGATAAAGATATGATTGTTCTCATCGCAAATAAGAAGTACAGGTGTCCGACAAGCATCGAGCCACCACTCACTTTGAAACTGACGCCACATATCAATCATATCAATATTCATATCGTCGTCGTCGAACTCAAATGTAAATGACAGTTTCTTGAGATGTTGACATGGTTCAAGTATTGTCTGGAGACGACGTCCATCAATGAATAAGTTAGATGATGGGATAACTAATGTTATTTGTTCAAGCGATGACTGATAGCAACGGATCAACCCTTCAATAGTCTCAACATGAATGCCACTGTTGACACTAGTGCCAAGATATAACTGAGTTAAAGACCCAAACCGAGAGATGATATCGAAGATACGATTCTTAAACGGAACATGTGTACTTGATTCGAGTACTCTAACACGGAGAAAGGTTAGCTTTGGCATGAGACTACATAAACATAATAAATCCCTTTCAGAACAACGCCAGATATCTAAGCATACGATGGCCAGGCAAGGTTGAGTATTAAAGATTCTATAAACCTATACATTATGAAAGAACAAATGAGTAATTAATCGCAACATTTGTTTGACGTACCTGATCATTTTCTGTTTGTTCAATATCTCTAGTATGAAACCATGAGTTTCGATCATGTACGCATTGAAAACTGCATTGAGCAAGTAGGTTTAGACATGTAACAGCAGTTGCAAAAGCAGTATCACTTTCAACATTAAATTTTACAGTAAAGACTCTTGGTTGCTTGAGAATCATGGAAGTAAGATTTCGATAAAAACATTCACAAGGAAAGACATAAGGTAATAACTCGACTTTGAAACAGATTTCTGCAACGGCATCAGTGATGCGGGGCATATACTCAAGCAACCAAATATGTGGTATATCATCGGGAATAAAAATATTTCGAATAGATTGGGACACAATCGAATTGAATCGTTGGTTAAGTCCATAGAAAGCTCGAATAATATCGAATGTTTTTAGATAAGAAATGATTGAAAATAAAAGTTCATTCGGCAATAATTCTAGGTAACTACACAAATTTTAATTTAGACGAAACAAAATAATATTCACTAATGTTATTGAAACATGAATCAAACTGATATTACCTGCCAAGAATATGGACATCTATCTGATGGTTGCCATCAACAACGTCATTGATCAAAGAAATTTGATTTTTCATAATGACAGTAGGGCTCATAGTTTCAATCGAAGTCGACATAGAGTTGGTCGCAGATAATACTGTGCTTAAACTACTGTCTTCATGTATGACCTTCGACCGCTTTCGAGTGATATCTTCTTCATCTAACCACGAAGATGATATTCGTTTTGAGACGAGATCTGGTTCTGTTTTATCTTCTGCCTTCGATGAACTCATTCTTGTGACAATCTAAAAATGAGAATTCATTTATAAACCTAGAAGCAATTAATATTTATTAATTAAACGTTCGAAATACCCTTTGAAAATCATGTTCGATTTTCATTTTTGAAATATTTTAAACATCACGAAACTGCAATCTGCTGATTTTACTTAGTTTCTATGGAAAATTTTCAACGAAAACAATGTGAGTATTAAAGACTCATGCAAAGTCTCGCTGCTCTCCAAAAGAAATGTTGAAGGAGAATAGCATATTTTAATCGTTTTCGGGGTATTGGACTTGATTGTAGAATGTATACCAAGGAAAAAGAAAGCTTGCCAAATACAAAAATAAAATGTGATATAATGACTGCGACGACGATAATGTTGACTCATACTCTCACATTTTCTTTCTGTGCAATGGTATTCACTACACGTTTTTCTTTCTTCCTTCGTGCTTGGCTTTTTCCCTCCAACGAAAGAGAAATCAAATGAGTAATATTAGAAGAAAACAAGAGTCGAAAACGAAAATTTCTTTACATCATTACTGTCAATGTATTGATCATCGAAAAAACACGTAGGCTGGGACGCGTGTGGGTGTAAGAATGTGTAAGATTTGCGGCTTAGTTTGACTGAAGGTCTGAATTCTTTCCCATTCACATCCTTTGAATAATATACTTGTTGTCTTAGTCAAGAAAAAAAGGTTTTAAAAACACTGTAAGATTAGTAATTTTTTCTTCGTTCTTCTTTAATATTGATGGTATTGTTTTCTTCACTCTTGACATTCTAGTAAATGTGCTTTAATGACATCATAAAAAAATTATATGCTGATTCATACTTATGATTGTAACGAAATTAGAAAACAGAAAAGTAAACTCTTTAAAAATGAACATGCAATATTGTGAATGAATTTTGCTCTTCGTCAACTTTTTATACAATCGTTGAAAACGAATACAGAAATACTTATTCTTCGCGAAGATCATACAATAGGTTGGATACACTTTCAGCATTTTTTAAGTGTTTTGCAGATATAAAGAAAATTCTTATTTGGATTCATACTTATGCAAATGTAAGTACAAAAAAAATACTATTAAAATCAGAATGATTGATCTTTGCTGGATCATGAGACGTTGATCTATTCAAAAACAAAACCAAGTAAAAATTAACAAAGTGATCATATTAAATGTAGTTTTAACAAATTCTTAAATTCTTCATGATTGAAATCTTATTTCTGTATTTGTCATGTTTGAATCAAAATCAAATAACGAATTTAATCAATGAGTAACTTATGTGTACGTCTTTTTTCTTATAGGCTATATTTGAACACAATATTTGTTGCTTTTTGGTATTTCAACTGTTAAATGAAGATCTCGATGAACTGGTTAATACATCTATTGGTAAACATAAATATGTAAATATTTCATGCAGTGTTGACTTAAGAAATCTAAAAACAGAAGCTTCATCAATTAGTACAACTGCTACAGTTGAATTAACATTGTAAACAGATCAATGCATTTATCCAAGAAATAGTAAATTATAATCAATTAGTTCCATTTGATGTTACTGACCTCAACGTCGTATAAGAACCTGACTACATCAATAATGTAATCAAGTTCTCTATTGGCTATTAATAATCCATATAAATTTTGTAAGTGCCAACCATCTGTGATTCGACATATATTTCTTCATGATAATCTTAATCTAGGACTAAATATTTTCTTTAATCGAAACTCTTTATTATATCAATTTGCTCATCTAATATGATTACAGATAATCAGGTTTGTGTCTGAATCTCACATCTAAAGAATTCTTGTTTCATTAATTTTTCAAAGAGTGCACAAACTCTATAATTTAAAAAAAATGTCTTTCCCTAGTCCTTCACGATATTCAAATGAAAATAAATGAATTTTCTATCGAAATACGACAGAAGAAGAAATCTTGATATCCTCAAGAAAGATTTACATCATTTAGAATTGAAGTTTTAAACTTTTCATTCAGGTACGAGAAGATTTGTCGTTTCTATACTCGAACTCAGCCACGTCGCTAATAACGAATAAACTGAATTTTTTATTTGAAAAACTTATGCACGGCTAGAAAAAAACCTTGGATGCACATTTTTAGTCTTCTACAAAATATCCCTTTAATTTTTCAAAAATACGTTTCCAACTTGCAGTAGTCGTAAATGTAGACGCATGAAGTGACAACTTTGGTCCTTTTTGTGTCACGTCACTAAAGTTACTGTTTCATTATTTCTCGGCGGTAAAATCACCAAAAGATTAAGTTTTTAAGGATGTTGAGAGTAACTGATCAAAACTGCAACTTCTATTTTACAAAGCTGAAATTTTTCGAATATAATCTTGAATACACAAAATCTTTTGAACATAATTAAAACCAAGATTGATATCCATGCGTAGCACATTAATTTATTCCTCAATAAGTTTTCCGCATTCAATCTAGGAATGGGCAACTCCTCTTTGACTCTGTCTACCAATTGCTAAGTTCCATTCCAACTCCGAGTTGGAATTTACCATTTCTGGACTTCAAAGATATATATATATATATTCTTATTTTTATGAAATGATGTTGCTAACGACTGTAATTGTCCACATGCAATTGGATTTAAATTCAATTCTTTGTGAAAGAATAAGCAACAAGGCTTGAACATATGTAAATTTCTTTCTCAAAATTACTAATACATATTAATCATCATAGACTCTAAACTTACTCTTTTTGTTGAATCAAACAATCTATATTCTCTACCTACGCCAAAATGTCCTTGAGATAAATGTTTTGCTTCTACCATGGATGGACTCTGGTTTTATTCTCTTCTTCAAATAAATTATGTATTAAAAAGAAATTTCTGTATGACTTAAAAGGGAAAAAACCAATCGTATCAACATATATTTCTTTGCTTTCATTTTGAAACACAATTTCAGGTTTTTTCCGTTTTCTTGTCGAATCATACATCGTCATATCGAAAACAATCATAAGTAAATAACCAAATAAAAAGCTAAAATTTTTTTTTTTCGTTCCTTATCAAAGTATTTCTCTCAATATAAAGTCGAACAGAGAACATAAAAGCATTATTAATTATTCCGTCAATAGATGGTTGAAAAATTACTGTTCATTAGTTTTAATTAATACAATTATAATGATAGGTACAACTTTAACACATTCAGCAGAAGACAAACAGAATCTGGAAACATATCATTTGATTTGGCTAGATAGTTCAGCAAATAAGTCCAAAGAAAACATAAACGCTCAACAAATACTTCGAACATCGATAAATCATTTATTAACATTTGAAGATGATGAACTATGCCTTCGATATATTGATGGTCTATCCAATGATGATCGAGTTGTTCTAATAGTCAGCGGACGACTAGGTCAAACAGTTGTTCCTCAAGTTGCATTTCTTCGAAAGGTCATATCCATTTATGTTTATTGTATGGATAAAAAAGCCAATGAACAATGGACCCAACATTTCTCTAAAGTAAATATATATATTCGAATTCATAATTTTTAAAAGAAAAGATAATAATTTTGTCTTCGAATAAAATTCTTATGTTTTATATAGGTAAAAGGTGTCATCGTTCGATTGGATGAACTCATTGAGCGAATTCAATCTGATCAAATTCAACGACAACATAATAAAATTGATGAATCATTAACTATCAATATTTATAAATCAAAGATTCATGATCACGAACAATCATGCATGGGTGTAAATGGTCAATTTATTCATACTCATTTATTAATTGATTGTCTTATTCGAATGGTACCAACATTAAATGATAAAAAAGATTTTGTTTGTCTTTGTAAACAACAATATAAAAGTAATTCAACAGAATTAAGTATTGTGGAAGAATTTGATAAACACTATTCATCTAATCGAGCAGTATGGTGGTACACACGAGAATGTTTTCTCTATCGATTATTGAACAAAGCACTTCGAGTACAAAATATTGATTTATTATTTTTATTAAGATTTATTATTCGTGATATTGGACAACAATTAGAAATTAATAAATGTACATCACCAATTCGAGTTTATCGAGCACAAAAAATGTCAAAAGATGAAATCGAAATATTGAAAAATTCTGTCGGAGAATATATATCGATGAATTCATTTCTTTCTACAAGTCTTAATCGACAGAAAGCCAGAGCATTTCTCTATTCTTCTAATCTTACAGATGATATTGAACAAGTCTTCTTTGAAATTGATGCTGATCCTCGGTTGAACAATATCAAAGCATTCAGTAAGATCAATTCATTTAGTTACTTTCCAGAAGAAGAAGAAGTTCTTTTCATGGTTGGATCTATCTTTCGACTTGTTAGTATTCAATGTGATAATGAAAAAATCTGGAATATTCGAATGATATTATGTTCTGATGATGATCATCAATTACAAACACTCTTTCAACATATGAAAAATGAATTAGGTACTGAACAAACAAATCCTCTTGTATTTGGTAATATCATTCGTAAAATGGGAAAATTGGATGATGCGGAGAAGTATTATCGTTGTTTTCTCAATCAATTTTCTTATGATGATTCAAATGTAGCTCATGGTTACCATGCACTAGGACTAGTAGCCGATGATAAAGGTGATTATGAATCAAGTTTGATATGGTATAATAAATCACTTGAAATGTTCAAACGAATATTGAAACCAAATGATCCGAATATCGCTACATCTCACAACAGTATTGCTATTGTTCATCAACGAAAGGGTAATTATACATATGCATTAGAATCATATGAGAAGGCACTGTCGATTTGGAAACAAGCTTTTGGTGATAATCATCCTTGTATAGGTATATGTCTCAATAATATGAGTAATGTATATCGAAATGAGAAGAAATATTCAAAAGCACTTGAATGTGTAGAAACAGCATTGATTATTCTTCAAAAACATCTTCCTGTTGACCATACAGACTTAGCTTCAATATATGGTAGTATGGGTAATATTCATCTATGTCTTAGTCATCATGATCAGGCATTACAAAACTATAACCTTGCGCTAAAAATCTATAAAAAATCTCTTCCTGCTCAACATACTGACATTGCCATGACATTGTACAATATTGGAACTGTTTATGAAGATAAAAATGAATATGGACAAGCACTTAGCTATTTTAAACTAGCAGAAGATATCTATCATCATTCATTACCTTCAACACATCCTAAGTTGATCCAACTTGAACAAAGTATCAAACATATTTCATCAAAATTGAAATAGTATTCTCTTCTTTTTTTTGTCCTAATATTGATACAAAGCTGTATATAATTATAATGAATATCAGAGTAGGATAAACGATTTTACAAATAATAATAAAAAGAAAACATTAAAACATGTTTGTCGAATGTTGACACTTGTTGTACAGAAACTTCTGGTTGCAAAATATTACGAGCACGCAATATCATTTTTCAATCGATACAGAGGCTTCTTCATATATTTGTATTAACACGACAATATCGGTATTATAAAAATTAATCTATGTGTTCCGTTACTACTGTTTCACAGATTTAAAAAGATGATATTATCTTTTTTATCGATATGTCAAGCGCTTCAAGTTTATTAAAGCTAGTTTTACGACTCAATGTTTGACAATCAGATGCTTTCGCATTTTTTTATTAAATATTTAACGTTCATCTTAACTTCATAGTTGGTTCTCTACATTTTTGATATACATTCGTTCTTTAGACAACATTCATGTTAATGAATAACTCATTGTTATAATAATAAAACAGACATCATATCATTTATAATTAACATTTGCAAAGGGGATTGTGTCATTTGTATTTTCTATTTTTCATACTTTAAACTTCAACCATTGATTTTGTGAATACTGTTGGTATCAGCTGATTATTCATTACTAAGAAAGAATTTTTTGATACGAAGCAGTTGTTGATTCATTCGTTCTTATGAGAAAATCTCAAAAAATGATAGATCACTTCTGAGATGAGCCTTACTTTGCTATAGAGGTAGATCCTATTCAGACCAGAGAAATGTAAAAACAATTTCGTACTCATGAATTTTTCTTCACATCACCTTTGAAATCTGAGTTCCAAGTTCATACATTGCGCAAATAAATCTTTCTATGATATTATTTCATTTGGAAAGTATGAGACTTTTTACAGCCTCCTATTATCAGGTACCGATATTGAAAGTTTTGTTATGTGAAAAAGCAAACTTTGCCGCTGTATTTATATATTAGGATAGAACATACTAAAAAATTTGATGGTTTTACAATCAAGCAATTTCATTGAGAACTTGTTTTATGCAAAATTTGAATTTGAAATTCGATTCTTGAAGAGAGTCTCAACAGTAATGGTAAGTGTTCTTTTATATTCCGCACTTGTTCAAAATCGATAATAGAAAATGGTCGAATTTTTATTACAAATACTTATATGTTTTGCAAATTTTTCTTAAAACTTTATTGTTTCATTGATAAATGGAACGTACATTACCTATAGCATCCTAATCAAGTATTGTAAGTATCATATTCAAAAAAGTATTCTATACCAGTATTTTATGAAAACTATGGGAACTTTACATATTCTTCTGTCTTTTTAATATATTATTTTTCAAAAACACCAAAAAAAGGTTAGGAAGCCAAAATCACTCGGATGTCCCACCCTCTTATCATCATATTCACTGTGTGTGTCCAAAACCATTCCATCGATTCAACTAGAACTAATATTGATATAAATTTTGTTGTTGTTGTTGCAGACAAATAAAATAGGTATCTAAAGAAAGTTGCTTTTGGTCAAAGATTGATTATGTTGACTCAGAATAGTGTCTTTTTTTTTTCAAATATTTAATTTAATTATAAATGAAATCTTTTTCAATAAAATAAAATTATTTATTTGACATTATCATATGTCATGTTTCGACGTAGTTGTCATCGTTGTTGGTATTCTAATTCAATATCAGAAGATGATCAAAATAGAATATCTCACTTAACTAAATTTCAATTAATTAAACTTATAACTTCTTGTGCTCTGCCTCTTGCTGTTGCTATATTTACTCTTGTAACAACACTTCAAAATCGTCAAATAGCTTTACAAAATCGTCAGCAAGATTTATTAGAAAGTGAAGATGATCAACGACAAAGTTTTTTTGTTAATTATATCAATGATATATCACGTTTTCGAGATCAAAATATTGAAAATTTAACAAATAACTATAATAAACTACTTTATATTCGAACAAAAACATTAACAACATTAAGAAAATTAGATAATGAACGTAAAAAATATATATTATTATTTCTTAAAGAAAGTTCATTATTAAGTGAAGATGAACAAAGTTTATTAAGTGGAGCAGATTTTAATGGAATTAAAATTGATCATAATGATTGTGTTTTTAGAAATGTTATTTTTTCTGGTGTTTATTTTCAACAAGTTTCATTTATGAATTGTCTTTTTGAAAATGTAACATTTCGTTATGTAGATTTTCATGAAGCCGTTTTATCACATTCAATATTTTATTTAACTTATTTTATTTCATGTCGAATGGATTATGTTAATTTTCAAGAATCAGTTATATCGGAATCATATTTTAATAGTTCATCATTAAGTTATACAGATTTTCGTCAAGTTAAAATAGATTTTGTTAAATTTTATAATGTTAATTTAACAAAAGCAAGTTTTTCCGATAATCCAATTCAAACGCAATATTCACTTATTCGAAATTCTCTTTTACCAAATGGTACATTTTCAACCATTGATGATATCAATATTATTTCGAATTTATGTACATCATTTGAGAAATGGTCTCCGATACCGATCGATGGCATTAAAGTTGATAATTGTACATTTGTTATAAAGATTTCTAATACTACTATAGCTCGATATATAAGAAGACCTTTTATTGATCGTTCAGTACTTATTGGTGCAGAACAAGCTGACTTCTTATTAGAATTAAAACAAAAATATACAATGATGTATATTTCAATTATTATTTATTTTGTTGGTGTAGAACATGGAGTGTTTGAAACACAACAATTTGGTAAGTTAAATATAAAAATAGTTTTTATAGTGTAAAGAAAAAGATGAATGTACTAATGATGAAATCAACTGAAGTGATTCGTCGATTTTGAACTCATATTTTGATTTTATAGAGCAGACATCTACACTAGAATAACCACACAAGGATCTGGGTATCATAGAATAGGATACAAACAAGAAAATAGAAGAAAAAATTTCTCACTTGAAGCTTTATGTGTAAGTAAATATTGTCAAGGTTCCAATGAAAATGTTCGCTTTCTTCTGGAAAAATCGAACTTTCAAAAATCTGATTAGATTTTATACATGATCAGAAAAAATTCAAGCTTTTTGAACATTAAATATTTCAAGAATAGAGCAATTTTTAGGATATTCTTAAGATCATGACTCTCATCGGTAGATAAAATTTTCAAATCAAAATTCTTGCAGACTGTTTTTACTAATGGCTTGATTCTTTAATAATAATCTAGCATAACTATCATGACCCTGTATAGGAACTCTATAGAATTGAATTCTTAGGAAATTAGTCGAGGCTGAACGTTTCCTCTCTATATTCAAAGTATAAGCACACAAATGATGAATCACTTTTGATGTTTTCCTCTTTAATAGAATCAAAAAACAAACAACAAAATGTCCATTTTATGTATTATCATTGAAAATTTTTCTAAAATTTTACTAGGTAAATAATGAGAATATTTTGATGACATATCTATCTTTCACTTTTTTTTCATGTAAATAGACTGTTTGTCCAACAACAATCTGATTTGTCAACATCGTTTTCATATTCCATTGTATACACGGCAAGTTTTCTTAAAAATTCAATTCAATACCATTGATGGTTCTGTTGAACAAATATCTTATTCAATTAGGAGAATAAAATCTGATGTCTTATGAATTTTTTTTCTCTCGATGCTTATGTTAAAATATATATAAACAGATATTTTAAACATTGTAAAAGACAATTCAATGAATTATATGATATTTTGTCTAATATTATTATTCAACTTTTGTAAATTGAATTTGTTTTTGAAAAACTTTAACTCAAAAAGAAAACCAGCTATTGTATGATATGTTTGTTGTGGACTTCTACATCACATATACAAATAAGTTTAACAGATTTACTTTT